>PVJN01002090.1:10875-125022 GCA_004026805.1 Lasiurus borealis | reverse complement strand
GGGGCTTGCTAATTTTATGCATCATCTCTAGCATCTCTAGTAGGCTTTCGCTAAATTTATCCGCCTTTTCTACCATATTCTTGAGAGACCTTATAAGCATGGTTTTGAACTCTATATCCAGTCGTTTTTTTTCCTCCATTTCTTTTGTTTTTGATCCCTTCCCTTGTTTTGGCATTTTCACTATGTCGGGGAAACTTTTATTTGCAAGACCACAGAAGCCTCTGTTGAGCTTGGGATGGGTGGAGTCTCAGGGCTTAAGGGACCGCCTTGCCTTCCAGTCGGCCCCGCCCTCCACGGCCCCTGAGTCTCACGTGACTGGGTAATTGCTGGAGCGGTCCTTGTGCACACCCACCCGCAGTGCCTCTAGACCGCTGCCTTTCCAGCTCCCCTGCTCCCCTGCGTACCAGGACCACACAAGTCTAGGTCTCCAGGGTTTCCCCGAAACAGGGGCCCAGTGGACTCAGAAGTGGCGCAGTTGGGAGGGTCTGTCTCCCGCCCAGTAGCAAAAGCCAGCGGCAGAATCAGCAATCTGTCCTCAGTGTGGCGCCGGCGCCCTGTGTGTGCGCGTGCGCGCCGAGGCGACTCCCCTAAGTTTCTGTGCACTTCTCCCTTTTCACAGTCCAAACTCCCCCCGTATGAGTTTCAGCTGGATCTGTGGTTTAGTGTCATAGGATAAGGGGTTCAATACCGTTGGGGGTCTCAGTTTCCCTCCCGTCAGAGAAAGGCAGCCAGATACTCGCGCACCCGCTCTCTCAGCGGGTGCGTCTCCGTACCTCAGCTTTTTGCAGTTCCTCTGGGTGTCTGTGAGCCCCTCTCTTTCCTTCTAGCTGTAGAACTTCCACTCAGCCAGCTTTCTTGTGGTTCTGGATGATGTCTGTTCTGTCTTTTAGTTGTAGTTTTGAAATTGTTGTGCGAGGCAGCAGTGTAAGTGTTTACCTATGCCGCCATCTTGGCTCCTCCCCTCTCACCTTCAATTTTAATTGAAAGCCTTGTTGGGTACAGTATTCTTGGATTCAGACCCTTCCTTTGCATGACTTTGTATATTTCATTCAATTCCCTTCTGGCCTGATGAGTTTCTGTTGAGAAATCCGTAGCTAGTCTGATGAGGGTTCCTTTGTAGGTTACTGTCTGTTTTTCTCTGGCCACTTTTAAAATTCTTACTTTGTCCTTGGTGTTTGCCAATTTAATTATAATGTGCCTTAGTTTCAGTTTGTTGGGGTTTCTATTCCTTGCTCAGTTTCCACTCTTTCTGGCATCCCATTTATGCGGATGTTGTTTTGTTTCATGTTATCCCAAAGTTCCCTTAGGCTCTCCTCTTGCTTTTTTATTTTTATTTTTTCTAGAAGCTGCTGTACTTGGGTATTTTTTCCTGCCATGTCTTCTAGCTCACTGATGCAATCCTCTGCTTCTTCTAGTCTACTTTTGATTATTTCTATTGAGTTCTTTACAGCAGTGATGTTATTTTTCATTTCTTCTTGATTTTTCTTCATTTCTTCTTGCTTCTTCTTCATTTACTCTTGGCTTTTCTTCATTTCCTTTTGGCTCTTACCCACATTGTCAATTTTGTCTTCCATTCTTTTCAGTCACCTTATGACCATTTCTCTGAACCTTTTCTCTGGCAGGTTTATTTCTGCTTCCATTTTGTTTACTTCCTTTTCTGGTTATACCCGCCTTTCTGTCATATGTGGGCTATTTCTTCGTCTGCCCATGGTCTTTCTTCTCCAGGTGTCTGGTTATGTAGTTCTCTCCCCTACATTGATTTAAAGTCACAAACTTATCCCAGGTGAAATCTGACCTTTCCATGTGGCATGTGGAGCTCCTCTGAGTCCTAGTTTTTGTGACAATTGGAGAGTGGTATTCTGAGTCCCCCAGCATCTGGTGGGTGATGCAGCTCTCTGGAGATTTGCATTTTTTTCAATGATGTTTTATAGTTTTCATTGTACAAGTATTATTCTTGTTACACTACATTTCTTCCTATGCATTTTATTCTGTTGGATGTTATTGTAATTGTTTTCATAATTTAATATTCTGATTGTTCAATGCTAGTGTATAGAAATACAATTTATTCTCATATATTGATCTGTATCCTTAAACTTTGCTGAATGCTTTCTTTTTCAATAAATTATTTTTAGCCGAATATTTAGAATTTTGTATGTAAAAAATTATACCATTACTAAAGGTCTGGTACACAACATTTGTACATGGGGGGGGGGTGTCCCTTAGCCCAGCCTCCACCCTCTCTAGTCTGGTACTCCTAGAGGGATGTCTGACTGCCCATTAATCCCTGATCCCAGGCAGTCAGACATACCTCTCACAATTCAGAACTGCTGGCTCTCAACTGCTTGCCTGACTGCCTTCCTGATTGCCCCTAACTGCTTCTGCCTGACAGACTGATCACTCCCTAATGCCTTCCCTGCCAGCCTGATTGATGCTTAACTGCTCCCCAGACAGCCTGTTTGCCCCTAACTGCCCTCCCCTGCAGGCCTGGTCACTGCCAAATGCCCTCCCCTGCTGGCCTGATCACCAACAACTGGCCTCTTCTGCAGCCTGGTCCCTCCCAACTACCCTCATCTACTGACCATCTTGTGGTGGCCATCTTATGTTCACATGCGTACAGCCATCTTTGACCAATTGAGGGAAGCTATCTTGTGTGTTGAAGTGGTGGTAAATCTTCATATTACTCTTTTATTTGATAGTATAGAGACTTGGTGCATGGGTGGGGACCAGCTGGTTTACCCTGAAGGGTGTGTCAGTTCATGGTAGGGGTTTCCTTGGGATGTGGGATGGCCTGGGTGAGGGATCTGTGGTGTTTGGAGGCCATCCACGCCCCCTAGTGACACAAGAAGAGGCTCTGGTATCTGGGATTTATTTATCTTCTATAATTGAAACTTTGTAGCCTTTGGTGGAAGCCTGGGCCAGCCAGGATGTGTGAAAAGTTGGCTTCCTCCATTGCCAAGAAACTCAAGCCTCCTGCTCACTTCATGGCTGCAGCCATCTTGGTTGCGTTAATTTGCATACTCACTCCTGATTGGCTGGTGGGTGTGGCTGGTGGGTGTAGCAGAGTGATGGTTATCTTGCATGTTATTCTTTTATTAGATAGGGTAATTAGAGATAGACTAATTTCTTTCTTTCCATTACTGATGCCTTTAATTTTTTCCCCTAGTGTTCTAGCTAGAAAATCTACTACAATGATACAATGTTGAATAGAAGTAGTAAGTGTAGATTTTAGGTTACAAGAATTCAGTTTTTTCGGATGAAGTATAACTTCAGCTGTAGGTTTTTTTCTGGATGTCCTTTATTAAACTGTGGAAGATCTTTTTTTTTTTTTTTTTTTTTTTTTTTTTTTTTTTTTTTTTTTTTTTTTTTAAATTTTTTTTTTTTTTTTTTTTTTTTTTTTTTTTTTTTTTTTTTTTTTTTTTTTTTTTTTTTTTTTTTTTTTTTTTTTTTTTTTTTCTTTTTTTTTTTACCATGAAAATGTGTTAGATTTTGTCAAATGCTTTCTTTGCAGCTATTGAGATAATTATGTAGCTTTGATCATTTAATCTACTTATATGATATAGTGACTGAATTTTGTATGTTAAACCATCCTTATATTTCTGAGATAAATTTTGTTTTGGTGTGTAATCCTTTGTATATATTTCTAAATTATGGTTGATAATATTTGGTAGAGGTGTATCTATATTTTAAATTGTTTTTTGTCTGTATTTTTCTTTTTTTGGTAATATCTTTGTATAAATTTTGTTTTAAGGTAATAGTGGCTTCATAAACAAGTTGCAAAAATTTTAGCTTCCTATCTATTTTTGGAAGATTTTGTGAAAGATTAGAATTAACTCTTCTTTAAATATTTGGTAAAATTTACCAGTAAAACCATCTAGGCTTAGGTTTCCTTTGTAGAATGTTTTCATTTTTTTGTTTAAAATTCAAGTCATTTGTTTCTTCATTTCTTCTAGATTACTTATTTGTTAACAAAGTTGTTCATGGCATTTTTCTCTTTTAGTTATAATTTCAGTAATTTGAGTTTTCTTTCTTTTTGTTAGTTAGCTAAGAACCAATTTTTGGTTTGCCTTATTTTGTCCATTTTTCCCCTTCTTTTCATTTACTTCCTCATTAAGTTTTATTATTTCCTTCCTTCTGCTTTCTTTATGTTTACTTTACTCTTGTTTTTTTTTTTTAGTGTCTTAACCAGCATTGTTTAGATTATTAATTTGAGGCATTTTTTTTCTTTATCCACGTAAGCATTTAAGTTTAATATCCTATAAAACTCTGCTTTATGTGATTCTATATGTTTTCTTTGTATTGTCATTTATCTCAAAGAATGTTTTAATTTACCCTATGATTCTTTTTTTTTACCTGTTGGTTATTTAAGAAAATGCTGTTTAATTCATACATATTTTTTAATTCCCAATTTTCTCTTTGTTATTGATATCTAACTTTATTTTATGATTATCAGAGAACATACTTTGCATAATTTCAGTTGACCCCATGGATCTCCTCTTCCCTACTCCAGACCCCTTCTCAGTCTTTCACTCCACTATAGTCTATGACCAAAGATTATGCATATATTTATATATGTTCTTTGGTTAATCTCTTTATGCTTCCCCCTTACTTTCTTCTGAAATATGTCAGTTTGTTACAAGCTTCAATGTCTCAGGGTCTATTTTGTTTATCAGTTTATTTTGATTATTAGATTTCACATGTGTGACATCATGTGGTATCTGTTTTGGACTGCCTTATTTTGCTTAGCATAATACTCTCCTGATCCTTCATGCTGTATCAGAGGGTAAGATATCTTTCTTTTTTACAGCTGCATAGTATTCTATGGTATAAATATACCACAGCTTTTTTATCTACTCATCTACCAATGGGCACTTGGCTTATTTCTGAATATTAGCTATTGTAAATAATGATGCTATGTGCATAGGGGTCTATGAATGAAGTGGCCATAGTGGCAGGAATAGAGGTTACATATGGGATTATCAATATGGACTTTCATTTGCAAAGGCCAGTCTGGCTACAGCCACCAATGAGTGCCCAATCTGCCAACAACAGAGACCAATACTGAGTTACTGATACGGTGGCAAGTCAATTGCAATGGACTGCTTTCATTGTGAAGAAATAGCATTTTATATTAACTAGAGTAAACATTCTGGATATGGTTACACTTTCTCTGGACACAATACTTCACCCAGATTGCCTTATCCACCATCACAGTATTCCACACATTATTATTTCTGATGAAGGAGTTTTTGTTTTTGTTTTCACAGCAAAAGAAGTGCAGCAACAAGTCCATGTTCATGGAATTCACTCATCTTATAATTTTCCCCATAATCCTGAAGCAGTTGACTCAATGGAAAAGTGGAATGACATTTGAAGACTCAGTTATAATTATGTTTAGTGGCAGTACCTTGCATGACTGAAACAAAATTCTCCAGAAGAATATGTGTGATCTACATCAACATCCTGTATATGATACTGTTTTGCCAATAGCAAGATTCACAGGACCAAGAACCACTCACCCTTTCCCCTAGTGATGCACTATTCAAATTTTTGCTTTGTGTTTTTGTGACCATATACTCTCATGACCTAGAAGCCAAAGGGAGAAATATTTCTACCAGGAGACAAAACAATGATTCCAATAAACTAAGTTCAGTCTTACATGTAAAGGGTCTTCTTTATGTCTTTGAATAAATAGGCAAAGAAAGGCATTACTGTGCTGGTTGGGTAATTGTTCCTGACCATCAAGGGGGAAATGTACCACTACTCCACCATGGAAGTAAGCAAGAGCATGTCTGAAATACAGGAGATACTTTAGGGTGTCTCTTAGAATTTTGAGACCCAGTGATTAAGGTAAATGGAAAACTACAACAACCCAATAAACCAGCACTAGTAATTGCCCAGACCCTTCAGGAATAAAGTTTGGGGAACTTCATTAGGTAAAAAGAATGGAGATGCTTGCCAAAGGAAAAGGAAATCTACACTAATAAAAGAAAAACATGCAAATTGACCAACCCTCAACTACCTCCACCAGCCAATCAGGATCAAGTATGCAAATTAACCCAACAAAGATGGTGGTGGCCACCAACCTGGGGCGAGCAGGAGGCTTGGGCTTCCCCCAGTGATAGAGGAATCCAAGCTTCCCACCTGCCTTGGCCGCTGCTCAAGCAGTGGCTGGGTGCCTCAGTCACTGGGGGATGTGGCCAGCCTGAAAATAGCCCTCAGTCCATTACCCAGGCTGGCCACTCCACCATGGGGTGAGGGTCCACACTAGAGGACTTGGGCATCCTGCAAACAGCCATCAGCCTCTCACCCAGGCTGGCCAGGCAACCCAGTGGGGACCCCCACCATGAAGAGGTTTTGGTGAGCCTGAAAATGGCCCTCAGCCCCTTTCCCAGGCTGGCCACTCCCCCATGGAATAAGAGTCTCTGCTGGGGTGCATGACCAGCCTGTAATCAGCCATAGGCTCCTTGCTCAGGCTATTCCACACCCCAAGGGAACCCCCACCCTGATCCAGGACACCCTTCAGGGCAAACCAGCAGAACCCCACCCATACACCAGGCCTCTATCTATACTAATAAAAGGGTAATATGCTAATTAGACTGGAAGACCTTCCAGGAGACCTTATGGGCATGCTTCTGGACAAAGCAATGATGTCAGGGCCTAGGTAGAGGCAGTTAGAGTCCAAAGGGGGAGGGAGATTGTGGGTAATCAGGCCAGGATGGATGGCAGTTGTGGGTGATCAGGCTAGTGGGGGAAGGGGGACAGCTGTGGGTGAGCAGACCAGCAGAGGGGCCAGTTGGTATGAGCAGGCTGTCAGTGGGGGTTAGTTGAGGGTGATCAGGACGGGGGGGGGCAGTTTGGAGCGAGCAGGCCAGCAGGGGGACAGTTGGGCGCACAGAGACCTGTGGGAGGCAAGGTGGTAGTGAGCAGGCCAGCAGGCAGAATGGTTAGAGCAATCAGGCAAGCAGGCAGGTGAGCAGTTAGGAGCCAACAGTCCTAGATTGTGAGAGGGATGTCCAACTGCTAGCTTAGGCTGGAGCTCTGTAAACCAGTAGTAGGATATTCTTTGAGGGGGACCCAGATTGGAGAGGGTACAGGCTGGGCTGAGGGACACCCCCATGCATGAATTTCATGCACCAGGCCACTAGTAATACATAATGAGTGGTAGAAGAAAGTAGTTATAAACACCAGTTAGGAACATATAACTAGTTACAGGAATGAGGATTATAATTGTCATACTTTGCTCTTAATAGATTTGTGAATGTGTGTGTATATATAATATACAATATCTTTATTTTCCTTCATCTTAATTCTTTTGTTATGTAACATTAGGATATGTTGATTCTATATCTTAGTATTTAGGTATTGTTTATTTTGTATCATAGTTTTTAAGATATTGTACATCAAAGAGAAGAGTAAATATTACTAATGAACTTTCCTTCTTTTCAGGAATGATTTAGAACATTTCTGGTTGCATGCAGGATAATTGTATCATGTAAGATGTAATTATAAACATGTTATTGCCTTTTCTATGAGATTAACTATTATTAAAGAGAAATGCACTGAGTGGACAGATTATTATGACCACCCCATCAGTACTTTGTTGGACCACCTTTGCCTTCAATAGTGCAGCGTTTCTTCTTGGCATTGAGTCCACAAGATGTTGAAAGCTGATGCGAGGAATCTGACACCATGACTAAGGAATAGCACTGTCCAGTTCTGTGAGATTTGATGGTTGTGGAACAAGCTGCCTGAAGGCTCTTTTAACTTTGTCCCACAAATGCTCAATTGGATTGAGATATGGTGATTGTGGAGGGCATATAAGCAAGGTAAAGTCTCCCTTGTGTTCTTGAAACCACTCCTGCACAATATGAGCACCATGGCATGGCGCATTGTCTTGCTGGAAGAAGCCATCTCCATTGGTATACACCATCAACATGATATGATGAACTTGATCAGCAACAATACTTAGGTATGTTGGTCCACATGAATTAAAGGGCCCGAATCATGCCAAGAAAACATGCCTTAAGCCATAACATGGCCCCCATCAGCTTGAAGGATTCTACTCATGCACGTGAGGTGCGTGCTTTCATGATGTTTCTGCCAAATTCTCACTCTGCCACCTGCATGATGCAAGTGGAAACATGATTCATTAGACCATATGACTATTTTCCAATGCTCAGCCAATCTTTGTGTTCTTGTGCAAATTGGAGACATTTTACCAATCTTTGTGTTCTTGTGCAAATTGGAGACATTTTATCTTGGTAACTGCAGACAGCCAAGGTGTTTGAACAGGCCTTCGGCTTCCATATTCCATATATTGCAGTGTATGGCTAATTTGCCTACAAACCTCAGGTGGTCATAATAATATGGCCAGTCAGTGAATATGTGTTTCAAGTTGACAAGGGATGGACTTGTGATAGTCAATTTATGTGTCAAGTGAATAGAACATATATATATATATATATATATATATATAGAGAGAGAGAGAGAGAGAGAGAGAGAGAGAGAGAGGGAGAGAGATAGATATAGATATATAGATATATAGATATATAGATATAGATATTGATATAGATATAGATAGATAGATAGATAGATATATAGATATAGATAGATATATAGATAGATATATATGCATATACATATATACCTATATATATGCATATCTCTCTCTCTATATATATAGATATATAGATGTGTAGGTGTGTATGGATATAGATATAGATATAGATATAGATATATAGACATATAGATATATAGGCATATGGATATAGAATTGAGATTTCAAATATAAACCCTTGCATTTATAGTCAACTGATCATCAATAAAGATGTCAAGAATATTCAATATGGAAAAGAACAGTGCTGGGAACTCATAAAATAATAAAGTACTTTCAAAATAATGAAAGTTGACCCTTTCTTTACACAAGGAAAAAAAACACAAACAAACCTCAAAATGGATAAAAGACTTACATTTAAAAGGTTAAAATATACCGGTAAGAGAGACAAAATGGCAGCTGAATAAACAGATGTGTCCTGAGCCTTGTCCCAGAGCAGATAGAATGAACAGCTGAAATGAATAACATCCAACCCGAACTGGTGAAGGAGACTCAGTGGGTGAGACAGTTTGAAGCAAGGAAAGGCATAGGATCCCTGGAAAGAGGTAAAATCAAGGATCTGGGAAGGAGATTCTATCATACCTCTGAACTCAGAGGGTCAGAGGGAACTCACACAGCACCAAGCCGCATCCCTGGGGACAGGCACAGCATCTGACTATGGAAAGAAGGGCCAGAGGACTGCTAAATCACAAGGGATTCTAGACCTGGGACCACAGTCACAAAAGACTGAACCCAGAGGGTTAAGCCTGAAGGGCTGGCCAGGCCACGCAACATTGGCAGGAGAGGAGCATGCAGAGGCCCAGACTTTCCCCTCTTTGTGGTCTAAGCCTTTCTTCACTGAGTTTAGTTCACAGGACCTTTCAGATACAGACACTTACCCGTGGCTGAGGTGAGAGAGAAGGTGCAGACTCTTAGAGTATGGGCAAAGTAGGGAGTCCAAGAGAAGTGCCATTGAGTTTGGTGCTGAGTCATGCCTGAGTCTTGTACCTGTGCAGCCATTTTGTCCTGAAGAGATAGACCCTCCCTCCAATTTCCAGGCAAATAATACAGCCACATTCAGATCCCACCCTGAATGGTACAAAAATTAAAAAAAAAATCTAAATAGTCCCTAATAGTCCAAAAGGACTGGCATAAAGACACTACAGAAGACTGGAATCTTAAGCCAGCCAAAGGAATGACACTTCACTTTTTCATTTTTATTTTTTTATTATTATTTTATCTCCTTTCTTCTTTTTTTGTTTCCCTGTTTTTATTTGTTACTTTATTTTCTATTTCTTTGTGCATTATTTTTCCATCACTCTTATTTTTATATGCTATTTTCATACCATTTTTGAAATTATTTTTTGTAAATGTATTATTATTACTGTTATTATTATTATGTTCTCTTTCTTCTTATCCACCCTTTTCTACTTCCTCTACACTGAACCAAGGACCTCCTCATATTCATCCAATTCTTAACCTTATTTTCTGTATATAAGCTCAGCCTCTATATATTCTGCCCCCACCCTCTTTGCTAGTTGTTTGGTGTTTGTATTTTTTTTAATACATTTTATTGATTTTTTACAGAGAGGAAGGGAGAGGGAGAGAGAGCTAGAAACATCAATGAGAGAGAAACATGCATCAGCTGCTTCCTGCACAACCCCTACTGGGGATGTGCCATAACCAAGGTACATGCCCTTGACTGGAATCAAACCTGAATCATTTTAGTCCACAGGCCGATGCTCTATCCACTGAGCCAAAACTGGTTTTGGCAGGTGCTTATATATTTTTTGTTTATCTATTGGTTCTATTGTGTTTTCATATATATATATATATATATATATATATATATATATATATATATATATATTCATTCTCCTTTTCCTTCCTTTTTATTTTCTGTCTTATCTTTTTCTCTCTCTTTAATATATTTGTGCTATCTTTTCTCTCCCCTAATTCTCTTTCATCAGGTAGTCACTTATAGTGGGGTCATTGGTGTGAGTACATTTGTGCTTTCTTCCCTTTGTGTTGTGGCTTGTCGAGGTGAATTTTATCTTGTCTGGCCAGGAGCTAGAGAGTGAGTCACATTAACCAGACACCTGGAGAGGAAACTCCATCCACCAATGGGTCAATAACACCCCAGATGCAACTACAGAGGCAGGAAGAAGGCAGCAGTAAGGGAGAGAGCATGAGGGAGGGAAGGGAGCAAAAGAGGAGTGTGTGGTCATGTAGGGTGTGTGTGTATATGTGAATGAATGAAGCACAGTTAGATCCTGCAGGATCTTCAGGAGCAGGGTAACTGGGCTCACCTAACTAGGCAGCCTCTGTTACCATTGCAAACAGTACTAGTAGGCTGTCCTGTCCTCAGAGGCCTAGACTTTTTGAAGGGGAGAGCTGCTATAACTGGGATCCCAGCCTCACCTCCACCCAAGGTTCCCTCAGAAAACACCCAGGACTCTATAGCTACCCCTGCCAAGGCCCTGCTACCTCGGCTCTGGTCCCACAGTCACCGAGTATCCAGCTACCCTGGGTGCAGGTTCCTGTGAGTTCTGAAGCACACTCCCCTCTGACTGGCCCAACGCTTTAGCCCAGGGATCAGCTACCACATGAGCAGCAGACACAGGAGCAGCCTGCTCCTGTCCAAGGAGCATCAGTCCATGAGCAGCCCTCCCCAGGTCTAAGAGCAGCAGCTTCATGTGGCTTGCCCCTGTCCAAGGAGAAGCAGCTGTAGAAGTGGCCCACTTATACTTCCAAGGAGCTGCAGTGACATGAACAGTCCACCCATCTGAGGAGCAGCAGCTGTAAGAGCAGCCACCCCACGATTGAGGAGCACCCCAGCCAGCCTGTCTCCATATGAGGAGCAGCAGCTGTGTGCAGGCTGCACTCTACACCTCTCTGAGTAGCAGCAGCTACGTGAGTACCCTTCCCCTGTCTGAGGAACAGTAGCCGCACAAGCAGACTGCCCACGTACAAGGAGTGGCAGCTCTGCACAGCCCCTATGCAGCCTGTACCTGTCTGATGAGCAGCAACTGGGTAAGTGGCCTGCCCCCAGTAGCCGCACATGCCACTCACTAAATTCAAGAGGAATGAACACTTCCAATCTCATTCTAAGAAGTCAGCATCACCCTAATACCAAAACCAGATAAAGTCAACACAATGGAAGAGGTTACAGGTCAATATCCCTCATGACATTGATGCCCAAATCCTCAACAAAATTCTAGCAAATTGAATCCAGTAGTATATCAGAAAGATCATACACCATGACTAGGTAGGATCTATCCTGGGGATGCAAGGATGGTATAATATCCACAAATCAATAAATGTTATACATCACACAAACAAATTGAGAGATAAAAATCACATAGTCATATAAATTGATGCAGAAAAAGCATTTGACAAAATATTTTTTTTATTTGGAAATAAATAAATAAAACTACTTTATTCACAGATAATGTATTTGTGTATGTAGAAACTAAGAAAAAATCCACAGAAAAATCCTTGAATTAACAAGTTGATTGAATAAGATCCCAAAATGCAAAATCAATATTTAAAGGTCACTTACTTGTCTTTCTTTATATTAGCCATGCAAATTTAAGTCTGAAAAAATCAATACAGTGGTACCTCGAGATAGGAGTGCCCTAACATACGAGATTTTTGAGATACGAGCCATCAAGCGAGCGATTTTTACTTTGAAATATGAGCAACATTTGAGATACGAGTAATCACACGGATCGGCCGGCTGCACATGACCCACGAGTTTACCTCGACTTGAGTGTCTCATAGTTTCCCACGCCTCAGTCATTGTGCTTGTTTACCTCGTTGTCGAAGCATCTTTTGTGCATTTACATACTTTATCACATTTCTTTTTATAACCATGGGTCCGAAGAAAGCGAGTAGAAAGTCAATGCTCAGAAGATGATAATGTGTATTGAATTAAAGCGTGAAATCATAGAAAAATATGAGCAAGGTGTGCGAGTGGCTGACTTGGCGAGGCAATACGGGGGTAGTACTTCAACGATATGCACTGTGCTTAAACAGAATGAGTCGATAAATGGTATAACGCCAGCTAAGGGCGGTACAATAATTTCTAAGCTCCATAGTTCTCTCCATGAAAATATGGAGAATCTACTGATGGTGTGGTTGACGGAGAAGCAGCTTAAAGGAGATACATTAACACAGGGCATCATATTAGAGAAGGTGCGAGAGATTTATGGTGATTTGCTGGAGCAGACCCCACGCACTTCCACGGACAAAGCATTGAAAGACTCATTTAAAGCCAGTAGAGGCTGGTTTGATAACTTCAGGAAAAGGTCCGGCATTCACTCCATCGTCAGTCATGGTGAGGCAGCAAGTTCAGATGTGAAGGCAGCTGAGGATTATCTCAAAACTTTTTCCGAACTGATAGAAGCCAAAGGATATATCCCCCAGCAAGTCTTCAACTGTGACGAGACAGGGCTTTTCTGGAAGAAGATGCTGAACAGGACTTATATAACGGCAGAGGAGAAGGCGATGCCAGGCCACTAACCCATGAAGGATAGGCTAACTCTTGCACTGTGTGCCAATGTGAGTGGCGACTGCAAGATCAAGCCTCTGCTCATATACCATTCGGAAAACCCCACAGTCTTTAAGTCACATAAGATTTTAAAAGATAAACTGCAAGTTATGTGGAGGGCAAACCCTAAGGCATGGGTCACCAGGTAGTTCTTTGTGGAGTGGGTAAACCTGGTTTTTGGCCCTTCTGTTAAGAAATATCTACAGGAAAACAACCTAACCATGCAAGCCCTCCTCGTGTTTGACAATGCTCCTGCTCACCCACTGAACTTCGAAGATGAACTCCTCAAAGAGTTGAAGTTTATAAAGGTTATCTACCTACCTGCCAACACCACTCCTATCATGCATCCCATGGATCAGGAGGTGATTTCTAATTTTAAAAAGCTGTATATTAAGCACCTGTTCCGGCGCTACTTTGAGGTGATGGAGAACACAAACCTCACCCTTCGAGAGTTCTGGAAGAATCACTTTAACATCCTGATATGCCTCAGAATTATTGATCAGGCCTGGCTGGGTGTTACAACGAGGACTTTGACCTCTGCATGGAAGAAGCTGTGGCCTGAGGCCGTAGCCGAAAGGACCTTCGAAGGATTCGAACTCGAGGTGCCAGTGGAGGAGGAGATAATGTCTCTGGGAAAATCCATGGGCCTGGAGGTGGATGAGAGAGATGTGAATGAGCTCGTCGAGGAGTACTCTCTGGAACTCACCACAGAGGGGTTACAGGAGTTGCAGTCTCAGTAACATGCGGAGGTTCTCCAAGAAATTGGTTTCGAGGAGGAGCCAGAGGTGGAGGAGATCTCTACAAGTGAGATAAAGGAGATCTTAGGAATGTGGGAGAGGGTGTCACACTTTGTGGAAAAGAAACACCCCGAAAAAGTTGCTTCTGGTTGTGCATCGGAGCTGTTCACTGAAACTTGCCTCACCCATTTCAGAAACATTCTGAAAGGGAGGAAGAGGCAAACCTCGTTGGACACGTTTTTTTTTTTGTTTGTTTGTTTTTTTTAAATCGGCCAAAAATGCAAAGACCAGTAGCAATTAAGTTCAGTGAAGATTAGTTAAGTTACATTCAGTTTAGGGATAAAGTGTAGCATTAAGAGTGTAACGAGTAGGTAAATACACATTATAAAACCAGTTTATTCCTTTACATTCTCTTTTATTATGTTTTTATACAATATTTGTCATTTATAAATACATTTTTCTTATTCAAAAACACGTAACAAGAACAACTGGGGTGGCATTTTGGGGGCTGGAATGGATTAACGGCATTTCAATTGAATTCAATGGGGAAATTTGCTTTGAGATACGAGCAACGTGATATAGGAGCAAGGTTATGGAACAAATTAAACTCGTATCTCGAGGTACAACTGTACCACTTATAATAATGCAGAAAATAAATGTGTTTATCAGTTTAACAAGTTATGTGCTTGATCTATATGCATAAAAACTATAATATAGAAAAAAAATGGTAATGGAGTAGACAGACGTGTCTGGAGCTTTGTCGCTGGGCAGAGGGAAAGCGAGCAGCTGAGAGTCGCACTGGGAGTGTTTGTTGACAAGTTAAGAGTCAGTTATCCTCCAGGAGAAACAGGGGTCTGCTGGATGGGGCTCTCCTGGCCAGGCAGCCCCACTGCCATGGGATTTTTTGTCTCCCAGAGCCACCAGCTCGATCTCAAAGACCGCGTCATCTTGCAGAGGGAGGTGGATGTCTGCGCAGTCTGAAAGCGGTGGCTGAAGCACCCACCGAACAGTTGGGGACCCAGAACACTGCTCTCCAATCAGCAAAGACACAGAGAAGATCCATAGGGCACACAGAAAGGTCAGATTTTGCCTGGATAAGGTGAGGTCTCCTGTCCGGCAGAACAGACATGCATATTGAGGGAACTGGGCTGCAGGAAAGCTGCCTCTGGAGAAGTCCACGGATGTGGGGCAGGGCGTGATCCCTAAGTGTGGAGGCAAACTCTCAGAGCTGTTGACAGAGGGGAGCTCTGGAAAATGACTCGTTTTGATCTGAGGCAGAGGGACAGCCTGAGAGTTATTATAGTGTCCCAGCTGCAAAATCCCCACAAACCGGTTTTGAGAACCACTGAGTAGCAGGATCTGAGCACAGCCTAGAGAGGTCCTGTGCTGTCTCAGAGGTCAATTCTGAAACACTGCCACCCAGTGGATGACACACAAATTGACTCTCGCAAAAGAATAAAGAGATTAAAACACAACTCACAGTGGAACACAGGGAACTGCAATACCCTCCCAACTTGGAAACAGAAGTGCCAAGCAGAACAATAACAGAAATGAATGACCATTCTATTTTTTTTCTTTTTATTTTTTTAAAAATTTTCATTTTATTTTATATTTTTTACATTTTTCCATACTTTAATTAAAAAACTATTTTTTTCTTTCTTCCTCAATTGATTTTATTTTTTAATTATTACATTTTTGTTTTCAATTAGTATTAAAACTACCATTATTTTACCTTTTTTGACAAAAACAAGTGTCACTTTGTTTTCCCTTTATTTTCCTTCTGGATTAGAGTTCTATATTCTATTTTCATCTTTCCTTTAGTATAATTTTACTCTATCTCAACTCTACCTTTATGCCAACACTTTCCTCCTAACTTTCCCCATTTTGTCGTCTTGTTTTCTCTTTCCCTTTTTCAACTTTAGATTCTCCCTATTCCTTCTCTTTACCAGGTTGAAATTTCACCCCACTTATATATCTAATTTCAAATCCCCTACTCCAAGTCCATACAAACCTCTCTCTTCTTGTCTTTCTTATCCAAAAAGTTGTTTTTCTCTACGTCCTTTTGTTGCTGTTTGCCTGAACAGTGATTATATCCATTTTTTGTACTTTTTTTTGGTGAGATTGTTTTATCTTATTCTACTTGTTTTATTTTGCTTTTTGTTTGCTTTGTTTTGGTTTATTTTTTACCTTTCTTTTCCCTCACCTCCTTAGATACCAGTTATTATTTATAGTTTGTATTAATCTCCAGGTACAAGTTGCCGGCATTTGTTGGGACAAGTGACTGTTCTAATGATGTTTTCTCCTGACATCTATATTTTGTTCCCCTTTTTTCTCTTATCCTCTTTCTTTTCTCTCTGACTTTTTTCTCTTTCTCTTTCCTTCTTCTTCTTCACCTTTTATTTTATTTTTTTATCAATTTATTTATTTAATTTTATTTCTCTTTTTTTCTCTCTCCCAATTTGATTTTGGCATTTCTTTCTTTTCTTTTTTCTTAATTTTCCTCTTCTTTCTCTACTTACCCCTAATTTGTTTTTCATTAGTGATTACCTTATTTATGATTATTAACATCCTGAATATATTTCTATTCAGTGCCTTGTGTATTGTACCTGGTTGTGTTGTAGTTTGTGCCTTTCAATCAACGAAGAAGAGAGAACTACATAACCAGACACTCAGAGAAGAAAGACCATAGCCAGAAAAAGAAACACCCCACATAAAACAGAAAGGCAGGTTTCACCAGTACAGGAAGTAAATGAAATAGAAGCAAAAATAAGCCGGACAGAGAAAGAGTTCAGAGAAATGATCATAAGGTGGATGAAAAGAATGGAAGACAAAATCGACAAGGTGAGTAAGAGCTAAGAGGAAATGAAGAAAACCCAAGAGGAAATGAAGACGACCCAAGAGGAAATGCAGAAGAAGCAAGAAAAAATGCAGCACAAGCAAGAAGAAATTCAGTAGTACCGAAACAAATGCAGAATAATCAAGAAGTGAAAAATGACATCACTGATATAAAGAACTCAATAGAAAGCATCAAAAGTGGACTAGAAGAAGCAGAGGAGCACATCAGAGAGCTAGAAGACATGGTGGGAAAAAATTCCCAAGTATAGCAGCTTCTAGAAAAAAAAAATTAAAAAGCAAGTGGTGAGCCTAAGGGAACTTTGGGATAACATGAAACAAAACAACATCCTCATAATTGGGGTTCCAGAAAGAGTGGAAACTGAGCAAAGATTAGAGAACCTGTTTGAAGAAATAATGACAGAAAATTTGCCCAATATAGGAAGGAAAAAACCACACAAATCCAAGTATCTCACAGAGGCCCAAGCAAAATGAACCCCAACAAGCCAGCACCAAGACACAATGTAATTAAATTAGCAAACACCAACGACAAAATAAGAATCTTAAAAGTGGCCAGAGAGAAACAGAAAGTAAACTATAAAGGAACCCCTGTAAGACTAGCTACTGATTTCTCAACAGAAACTTATCAGGCTAGAAGAGAATGGAAGGAAATATACAAAGTCATGCAAAGGAAGGGTCTAAATCCAAGAATACTGTACCCAGCAAGACTTTCAATCAAAATTGAAGGTGAAATCAGAAGCTTCAGAGACAAAAAAGGACTAAGGGAATATATTACCACCAAACCAGCAATGCAAGAAACATTAAAGGGTCTGCTGTACTAAAAAGAAATAGGAAGCGAAGAAGGAACTCGGGGTAAAGACTAAAAATAGCAACAGATAAGTACTTATCAATAATAATTTCAAATATAAATGGATTTAATGCTCCAATCAAAATACATAGGGTAACCGATTGGATAAGAAAACATGATCCATATATCTGGTGTCTACAGAAACCCAGCTCAGGAAAAGAAATGCACATAGATTGAGGGTGAAGGGATGGAAGATGGTATTTCAGGCAAATGGAAATGAAAAAAAAAGCTAGGAGTGCAATACTTATATCTGACAAATTAGATCTCAAAGTGAAGGACATAACAAGAGATAAAGAAGGCCACTTTATAATACTAAAGGGAACAATCCAACAGGAATAAATAACTTTGGTAAACATATAGGCACCCAATATAGGAGCACCTAAATACATAAAAAATCTCCTGGAGGGTATTAAGAGAGGGATTGACAGCAATACAATCATAGTAGGAGACTTTAATACTCCACTGTCACCACTGGACAAATCCTCTAAACAAAAAATCACCAAAGGAACATCAATCTTAAATGACTCACTAGACCATATGTAATTAATTGACATCTTCAGAACATTTCACACCAAAGCCACAGAATATACTTTCTTCACTAGTGCACATGGGTCATTCTCAAAGATAGCTCATATGTTGGGTCATAAGAATAGTCTCTTCAAATTCAAGAAGATAGAAATCATATCAATCATTATCTCAGATCACAGTGGCATAAAACTGGAAATCAACTATGATAAAAACAATAGAACGAAATCGAATACATGGAGACTAAACAGCATGCGATTAAACAATGACTGGGGAACCAAAGAGATCAAGGAGTAAATTAAAACATCATGACAATGACAACACAACAAAACAAAATTTATAGGACACAGTGAAAGCAGTCTTGAGAGGGAAGTTAATAGCCCTACAAGCCTACTGCAAAAAGAGGAAAGAATAGTAATAAATTGCCTAACCCTACAACTCAAAGAGTTTGAAAGAGAGCAGCAAAAAAGCCCAGTGTAAGTAGAAGGAAGGAAATAGTAAAGATCAGAGCGGAGATAAACAACATGGAAACCAAGGAAATAATTCAAAAGATCAACAAAACCAAGAGCTGGTTTACAAAATTGATAGACCTCTAGCCAGGCTCACCAAAAAGCAAAGAGGGAAGACCCAAATAAACAAAATCAGAAATGAAAGAGGGGAAATAATAACAAACCCTGCTGAAATACAAAGGATAAGTAAAAAATACTATAAACAACTCTATTCCAACAAATTTGACAACCTATAAGAAATCGACATATTCCTAGAAATATATAACCTTCCAAAACTGAATCAGGAAGAATCTAAGCATCTCAAATGCCAATAACTTTGGAAGAAATTGCAGCAGTCATCAAAAAGATTCTAGCAAATAAAATCCCGGGACCAGATCGCTACAGAGGAGAGTTATACCAAACTTTCAAGGGTGAATTAAAATCTATCCTCCTCAGACTATTCAAAAACATTCAAGAAGAAAGAACACTTCCAAACACCTTCTAGGAATCCAGCATCACCCTAATACCAAAACCAGATAAAGACAACACAATGAAAGAGAATTATAGGCTAATATCTCTCATGAACATAGATGCCAAAATCCTCAACAAAATTCTAGCAAATCGAATCCAGCAGTATATCAGGAAGATCATACACCATGACCAAGTAGGATTCATCCCAGGAATGCAAGGATGGTACAATATCCTCAAATCCATAACCGTGACTCATCACATAAACAAATTAAGAGGTAAAAATCACATAGTCTTATCAACTGATGCAGAAAAATCATTTGATAAAATCCAACACCCTTTCTTGATAAAAACTCTCAGCAAAGTGGGAATAGAAGGATCATACCACAACTTCATAAAAGCCATATATGATAAACCCACAGCTAACATCATACTCAATGGGCAAAAACTAAAACAATTTCCTCTAAGAACACTAACAAGACAGGGATGCCCACTCTCACCTCTCCTGTTCGACATAGTACTGGAAGTATTAGCCATTGCAATTAGATAAGAGTAAGAAATAAAAGGCATCCAAATTGGAAAAGAAGAAGTAAAGCTGTCCTTATTTGCAAATGACATGATACTGTACATAAAAAACCCGAATGACTCCATCTGAAAACTAATTGACTTAATAAATGAATTTGGCAATGTATCAGGATACAAAATTAATGCCAAGAAATCTCTGGTATTTCTATACACTAATATTGAATTTACAGAAAGAGATACTCAAAAAGCAATCCCATTTACCATCACACCAAAAAATTAAGATACTTAGGAATAAACCTAACTAAAGAGGTAAAAGACCTATATGCAGAAAACTACAGGACACTGAAAAAAGAGATAGAGGAAGATGTTAACAGGTGGAAGAGCATACCATGCTCATGGATTGGGAGAATCAACATCATTAAAATGTCCATACTACCCAATGCAATCTACAGATTCAATGCACTACCCATTAAAATACCAAAGACATATTTCACAGACCTAGAAAGAATTCTTCATAGATTCATCTGGAACAAAAAAGACCACGAATAGCCACAGCAACTCTGAGAAAGTAGAATAAAGTAGGTGGGATCTCAAAACCAGATTTCAAGTTATATTACAAAGCAACTGTTCCCAAAACAGCCTGGTACTGGCACAAGAACAGACATATAGACCAATGGAATAGAATAGAGAATCCAGATATCCACCCAAACCACTATGCTCAACTAATCTTTGACAAAGGAGGCATGAACATACAATGGAGCCAAGATAGCCTCTTCAATAAATGGTGTTGGGAAAATTGGACAGATACATGCAAAAAATGAAACTGGACCACCAACTTACACCAAATACAAAAATAAACTCAAAATAAATACAGGACTTAAACATTAGAAGGGAAACCATAAAAATATTAGGGGAATCCACAGGCAGCACAATCTCAGACGTATGCCGAAAAAACTTCTTCACTGATATTGCTCCAAACGCAATGGAAGCTAAAGAAAAAAATAAACAAATGGGACTACATCAAAATAAAAATGTTTCGTACAGCAAAATAAACCATCAACATAACAATAAGAAAGACCACTGTATGGGAGAACATATTTGCAAATATTATCACTGATAAAGGTTTAATATCCAACATCTACAGCCAACTTATACAACTTAATAAAAGGAAGATAAACGATCAAATAAAAAAATGGGCAAGGGTCCTAAATATAACCTTTTCAAAAAAACACAGAAGGAAGGCCAAGAGACACATGAAAACATGTTCAAAGTCATTAATCATCCGAGAGATGCAAATCAAAACGACAATGCGATACCATCTTACACCTGTTAGAATGGCAATCATCAACAAATCAACAAAGGACAAGTGTTGGCGAAGATGTGGAGGAAAAGGAACCCTTTTGCACTCTTAGTGGCAATTCAGACTGGTGCAGTTGCTGTGGAGAACAATATGGAGTTTCCTCAGAAAACCAAAAATGGATCTCCCATTTGACCCTGTAATCCCACTCTTAGGAATTTATCCTAAGAAATCACAAACACCAATCAGAAAGGATTTATGCACCCCTATGTTCATAGCAGCACAATTTACAATAGCTACAATTTGGAAACAGCCTAGGTGCCCATCAGCACCTAGTGGATCAGAAAACTATGATACATATACACAATGGAATTTTATGCTGCTATTAAAAAGAAGGAATTCTTACCATTTGCAGCAACCTGGATGGAAATGGAGAGCCTTATGCTTAGTGAAATAAGCCAGTCAATGAAGGAGAAGCATCACATGATCTCACTCATTGGTGGATAATAAACAACATTATAAACTGATGAACAAAATGATAGATACAGAGGCAGTAAAGCTTCAATCAGACTGTGAAATTACAGCAGGAAGATTAAAGTTAGGTGAGGTAGATAAGAGATCAATCAAAGGACTTGTATGCATGCATATAAGCATAATCAATGAACACAGACACTGGGGGGTTGGGGTATGCCTGGGAGGGAGGGGGGGCAATGGGGAGATATGTATAAAAAATTAAAAAAAATAAGTAACAGAAAAAAAAATAGAAATATCTCTTTTAAAAAAAGTACGGATCATTAAGCTGTAGCAATATGGCTTTCAGAAAATACACCATTTAAATAGCAGATAGGAAGGAAAATGAACATTACCCTGCAGAAACTATACCGCCATCTACCAAGTGTCCATTTTTCTATCTGATTTTTTTTAAAGAAGTCATCTATTTATATGTTTTCATATCCTCTTTTGAACCATAGACTGGCTTCCCTTATACAACCAGGTTATGTACCAGGTATGTACTATAGGAGTATCAGCCACTGTTCTGGTTACTCTTGCTGCAGAACAAACTTCTCCAAAACAAAGAGGCTTACAAGAATTTATTATTACCTTTTCTTATGGCTTAAATTGAGTTCCCCACCAAAAGACATGTCCTAACTACCAGTACCTATGAATATAACATTTTTAAAAAAGGATCTTTGCAGATGACATCAAGTTAAGATGTGTCATTTGGGTGAGCTCAAATCCAATAAAAATCATGTCCTTTGGACACAAAGACATCCAGAGGGAAGAAGGCCACGTAAAAATGGAAGCATAGATTAGAGTTATGCTGCCATTAAGCAAAGGAATACATGGGCCGTCAGAAGCTGGAAGAGATAAGGAAGGATCTTCCCCTTGAAATTTCAGAGAGAGTATAGCCCTGCCTACACCTTGATTTCCAGCTTCTAGCCTCCAGAGTTGTGAGAGAATTTCTGTCCCTTTAAGCCATGCAGGTTGTGGTACTGGGATAAGACAGGCCCAGGAAATGAACCTTTTTGTGGGTTGACTGGATTCAGTAGGCCCTTCTCTGTCAGGTTCTCTCAGATGATAGCTGGGACTAGAGTCATATGAGAGCTCGATTAGTCTGGATGTCAAGATGGTGCACTCATGGCCACAGCTGGCAGTGTCAGTTGGCAGGGGGCTCAGCTGGGGCTGTGGATCCAAGCACCTACATGTGGCCTCTCAACATGGTGCGGGTTTCTGACAGCATTGCAGTGTCTTTAGAACACCATTCCAAAGCGTCAGGAAAAGAAAACTTCTGGGATAGTTAAGGCCCTGGTTAGAAATTGGTGCAGCCTCTGTTCTATATTCTACTAGAGCAGTGGTTCTCAACCTTCCTAAGGCCACGACCCTTGCATACAGTTTCTCATGTGGTGGTGACCCCCCACCATGAAATTTTGCTATTGTTATGTATCGTGATGTAAATATATGCATTTTCCGATGGTCTTAGGCGACCCCTGTGAAAGGGTCGTTCGACCCCCAAAGGGGTCGCGACCCACAGCTTGAGAACCACTGTACTAGAGGCAAGGTGCATGAAATTCATGCATGGGGGGCTCACCCCAGCCTGCACCCTCTCCAATCTGAGACATCCCTCTCACATGGACTGCTGGCTACTAATCACTCACCTGCCTGCCTGCCTGCCTGCCTGCCTAGTCACCCCCAACTGTCCCCCCTGCTGGCCTAGTTGTTCCCAACTGTCCCCCCTCCCATCCTGCTGGCCTGGTTACTCCTAATTGCACCCCTTCCAGCCTGGTTGTCCATTACTGTCCCTGCTACTGGCCTGGTCACCCCCAACTGCCCCTCTGCCACACTTGTTGCCCCTCACTGCCCCCTCTTCCAACCTGGTTGCCCCCAACTGCCCCACTCCATGGGCCAGGTCACCCCACACAGTCTCCTGTTTGGTCATTTGATCATTCCTCACTAACCCCCCTGCCGGCCTGGTTGCCCCACACAGCCTGATGCTCAGTCATTTAGTCATCCATCACTAATCCCCCTGCCGGCATGGTCACCCTACACAGCCTTTTTGGTAGTCCATTCGGTTGAAATGGTAGCTTAGGCTTTTATTATTATAGATTAGTTGCAATCATCCAGAGAGTATAACTCACTTTAAAGCTAAACATTAGTATTTGAAATGTTCTGAGCCATTGCCTGCCCCCAACCCCCACCCCAATACTGTTAATACTGATGAATAAGATTAAGTTGTAGGAAATATTATTCCTCTGGTTATCAATTGCTATTCTAGGACCCAGAAGAAGTAAAGGTAAGGAAACCCCCAAGAGTTCCAAATGATAAGGAGAGTGTCCTCAATCTAGTTTGTCCAAGAACATTTCTCACTCCTGGATCATAGCTTAGGAGGTCCAGAAGACATTTCCCCTCTCCTTGCTTTTGAATCACTTATTGTAAATGTTATATTACATTCAGTGACCTTCCCAGCTGAAGAGGAAGCTTTGTCTCTGAAGTCCTCACAATTATTTATTCAATGTGCCTTTATTAAATGTCTTCTGGGGACCCACATTGTATTAACTGCTGAGACAAGGGAATTTTAGAACTTCAAATGAAATAAAAATTGCTGCAGTATAGGGAGATGGAGTCCAGATGACTCCTTTATTCTCCCTCTTCCATTTTCCTTTCCAAGTATGGAAGGTGTAGGACTTTGGGTCTCAAAGCCATTCTGGCCATATTCTGTCTCTAGACACCTTTTCCCATGCAGTGGTGGGCCTGACCACTATCTGGGTCTGGGGAGGATCCATGAGGCTGCAGCACATTCAAGTGATGTGACCTGTTTATGACCTGAGAGGATTCAGATGTGGCTATGCTTGGATGGGTCCCTCTCTAGGAGATAGAATCCTCCCCTCCATTTGGGGGAGAAGAGCAAGCAACAAAAGGCAGAAGGATTGTAAGAGCTGCATCCCATATTTAGTGTGGACTCCAGAGGATGCTTTGGGGTTATTCACAGAATAGATTGTTTTATTGTGTGAGCCACTGGCTTTTATTCTGTTCATAAAGCAGCTCTTACAGGACATTTGGTGGCATTAGGGACCCCCAAAGGGAGGAGTGAAGTGATGGTGGGGAGAAGAGATTTGAGGCCCCTCATCTTTTTTTAAAATAGACTTTATATTTTTAGATAAGTTTTGGGTTCACAGCAAAATGGAGCAGAAGGTATAGAGATTCCCCATTGACCCCCTGCCCCTCACATGCACAGCCTCTTCTATTATCAACATCCCCACCAGAGTGTACATTTGTTATTATTTATGAATCTACATTGACACATCATTACCACCCAGAGCTCATTGTTTACATTAGGGTTCATTCTTGGTGCACATTCTATGGTTTTGGGCAAAGGTATAAGATATGTATCCACTATTATGGCATTGTACAGAATTTCACTGCCCTAAAAGTCTTCTGTGCTCAGTTATTCATCCTTCATCTACCAACCCCAACAACATCTGATATTTTTCTAACTGAATGTTATTATACTTGTTGTATAACATGCTTATCCAAATTTGCAATTTGTATGGTAGATTCTTTTGAATCATAATCTCATTTATTGTTAAGTTAAAATCATTTAAAAGGAATATTAGATAGCATTAAAATGTGAAACTGAAAACTTTCATTATTTTCCTAAGTAAGAGCTAGGCCCTCTTCCAGGAAGTGATTGAGAAAAAAAACTCTTTTTTTAACTTGAAGCATCCATCTTATATAAAAACTGCCCCTTTAATTGTCTGGTCCTATAAGACCCGTTTACTCCCATTTTAGAGTGGCCATAAACCTTCCTGAGAAAAAGTGATCAGTGCTGGTGCCAGGCCAAGCCTTTGGTTGAGGTCTCAAAGCCCAGCACATAGGGCTCTTTAAGAACTTGCAAAGGGGACCGGAAAAAAACAACAACCCATATTTGGGAATCAAAGAAGGTAAAAAGATATAAATAGGGAAACTTCCTCCATGTTTTTTGCCCAGAATTTGAGAGACATATTTGAAAGACATTTTGCACTGGGCCTGCATGTAATAATAATAATAATAATAATAATAATAATAATAAGTGCAACTCCATCTTTCTAAGTGTTGCTTGATTCTTCTCTGGTTTTCTGTAACAAATTGATATGTCAAAATATGTTAGCTTGCTAATTATTTTTTAAATAATTTTAAATGTCAATTTAACATTCTAAAACATAGTCTGACATCCTTGGCAGGCAAGCATGATCTGCCTTATAAGTGAGCAAAATGGAAAATTCCTGAAAGGGAATTAACAACTTCAAAATGATTCAAAGTGAATTAAGAAAGGCAGTAAAAATACCATAGAAAGTATTTAAAGAGTAGAGGCCTGGTGCATGAAATTCATGCATGGGGCACCTCTCCAATCTGGGACCCTTTGAGGGATGTCCAACTGCCCATTTAGGCCTGATCCTACCAGGGCAACCAGACATCCCTCTCACAATCTAGGAATGCTGGCTCCCAACTCCTCGCCTTCCTGTCTTCCTGATTTCTCCTAACTGCTTCTGACTGTCAGCATAATCACCCTCTAACCACTCCCCTGCCAGCCTGATTGATGCCTAACTGCTCCCCTGCCAGCCTGATTACCCCTAACTGTCCTCCCCTACAGGCCTGGTCACCCCTAACTGCCCTCCCCTGCAGGCCTATCCCCCCCCCCAACTGCCTTCCCCTCATGGCCAACTTGTGGTGGACATCTTGTGTCCACATGGGGGCAGCCATCTTTGACCACATAAAGGCAGTCATCTTGTGTTTTGGAGTGATGGGGTATGGGGCAGCCTGGGTGAGGGGCCTGTGGTAGTTTGCAGGTTGGCCATGCCACCTGGCAACCCAAACAGAGGCCCTGGTATCTGGGATTTATTTATCTTCTATAATTGAACCTTTGTGTCCTTCAGCAGAGCCAAGCCTCCTGCTTGCTCCCTGGCCTCAGCCATTTTGGTTGGGATTTATTTATTGTTTATAATTGAACCTTAGTAGCCTTGAGCGGAGACCAAGGCAGGCCAGGGCTGCGGAAGCTTGGCTTCCTCCAACACCGGGGGCAACTCAAGCCTCCTCTTTCTCCAGCTCCGTTACTGCAGTCATTTTTGTTGGGATTTATTTATCTTCTGTAATTGAAACTTTGTAAGTTTGAGTGGAGACCTGGGCTGGCCAGGGTGTGCATTAAGCTTGACTTCCTCCATTGCTCGGGAAACCCAAGCCTCCTGCTTGCTTGGTGGTCCCAGCCATCTGGGTTGGGTTAATTTGAATACTCGCTCCTGATGTGCTGGTGGGCATGACTTGTGGGGGTAGAAAAGTGATGGCTAATTTGCATATTACTCTTTCATTAGATAGGATTTCTTTATCTAGGTTTGTGTTGACCAACTTCCTCTGCAAATGCATGTTATAAGACATTCTCTATTCTCTCTCTCTTTTTTTCAATACAATTCCTAGTATTGTACTACTCTCTTGATAGTTCTGTAGACAAAACAATCACATGAATTTTTCCATTACTAATTTAAAAACATAACAAACCATGAGAACATTCATGTTTTCATGCTCACTTTAAAGGTCAATGAGGTTCTGCTGTTTTTTTTCTCTCTACCATATGTGTTAAATTCATTCTTTTCCAGTACAAATTTACCGCCTTAGTAAATAGGTACTCTTTACTAGTGATAAACTATTTACTATTCGTCATTTCTCTCTGTGCATTTCAATAATTTTATCCTTTTTAAAAGAAGACTGCTGGGGGGTGGGCGAATGATGGTGGCTGGCAGGACGGAGGTGAGAGAGAGGAAGTGAGTGAGGGGACAAAAGGAAGGTGTATGGGTGTGTGTGGTGGGTGTGTGTTTGAGTGAGGGCCAGTTGAATCTCACAGGAACAGTGGGGGCTGGCAGTCCAGGCTCTCTTGGACAAACAGCTTTCACTCCCCAGACTACAGGACTCCAGTGCGGAGCCCACACCATCTTGAGGGGAAAAAAAAATGCCTTTTCTTTGGGAACTCACCAGCACTGCCAGCCAGAGAGGCATTGGAGCTGCCCTGCAACCCAACAGCCACTCCAGCCAGAGTCCTGCAGACCCTCAGACCATGCAGACCCACAGACCCAGGGACCTCTGCCTCCAAAGCAGTGAGTGCAACCTTCCCCTCCCCTCTGACATCTGCGCGGCTGTGGCAGCGGCCACACATGGGTCTGGGCTTGCGATCACCAAGGTCACCAAGTGTGTGTGGGTTGCCGAGTGTACTCGCACTGTGTGCTTGCACCATGGTTTCAGTTGTGCCACGGTTTCAGCTGCAGCTGCACACTGGCCCCTGCCTGCATGTTTCCCAGTCTGCAGCACACATTCGTGCCAGTTTGTGCACCAGTTTGTGAAGTACCCTAGTCCCTGTGTTTGCATGTCAGGGTTGCCCCATCTGTTGCACCCTAGGTCTTGTGTATGCGTGTTCTGGTAGCCTGTCTGTGGTGCACCTTCCTATCTGGTTTGTGAACCTCCCTAGTCACCTGCGTTTGTGGTAGGCCCTCGAGGCTGCCAACCAAGGTGGGTTTTCAGCAGCACGTTCCTGGTGGTCCACCTCATAAACAGTGCCTGGGAGCCACTGGGAGCCCCTGCGGGTGTGATTTTTTTAACTCTGGATACCACAGCCATGCCTTTCCAGGGTGTAGGCCCCTGAAACACATCACCCTGACAGACAGGTTTTGGTGCCACTGTGTATCCCCACTGGGCATGTGTGATCTCAATTAAGGGTGCAAAACAGCAAAAATAGAGACACTCCTCACCATGGCTGCCGACTTTTAGACACCACAGTTGTGCTGCTCAAGCTTGCAGATCTACATCAAGAGAACCCAGATAGCTCAAGTAGGAAACTAAAATAAATTAACAAACACAGGAGAACTGAGGAAATACATCAGTAGCACCATGCCCCCCCCCAAAAAAAAAAAACTTGGGTAGTAAAGCAATTTGATCTACAATTAAAACATTACAGGGAAACATGGGAAGATGTAAAAGCAATCCCCAAAGGAAGAAAAAGAGGAATCATCAGAAAGGGAGTTAGATGAAATTGAAGTGAGCAGCCTTTCAGATAATGAATTCAGAGTAATGGTTTTAAGGATGTTTAAACGGATGGAAGACAAATACACACAACTCAATGACAATATCACACAACTCAATGAGAACTATAAGGAGCTGAATGAGAATGTCACCAACATGAAACAAAACCAAGAGGAGATGAAGAATGACATAGCAGCAATAAGGAACACAATGGAAGGCCTAAAGAGTAGACTAGAAGAGGCTGAGGACCTCATCAGTGAATTAGAAGACAAGGTAGGAAAAAACAGAAAAACACAGCAACAACTGGAAAAAAGACTTAAAAAACAAAAAGAGACCCTAAGGGAGGTTTTGGACAACACAAAATGAAACAACGTATGCTTAATTGAGATACCAGAAGGAGTAGAAGAAAAGCAAAGAATAATGACAGAAACTTTGAAGAAATAATGATAGAAACTTTCCCTGATATTGGCAAGGAAAAAAAATATGAGAGTCCCAAACAAGATAAACCCCCAAAAACCGACACCAAGAAATATTATAATAAAATTGGCCAACACTAACAACAAAGTAAGAATCTTAAAGGCTGCCAAAGAGAGAAAGTTACCTACAAAGGATCTCCTATTAGAATATCCACTGACTTGTCAACAGAAACACCCCAGGTCAGAAGGGAATGGAATGAAGTATATAAAGTGATGCAAGACAAGGGTCTGAACCCAAGAATACTATACCCAGCAAGGCTATCATTCAAAATAAAGTTGGAATCAGGAGCTTTACACACAAGAAAGAGCTAAGAGAGTTTATCACTACCAAGCCAATAATGCAAGAAATGCTAAAGGGACTGCTGTAAAAGAAGAAGAAGAAG
Organism: Lasiurus borealis; assembly: GCA_004026805.1. Lineage (NCBI taxonomy): Eukaryota > Metazoa > Chordata > Mammalia > Chiroptera > Vespertilionidae > Lasiurus > Lasiurus borealis. Next base: position 95,739 of record PVJN01002090.1, on the reverse strand, counting down.
AAGAAGAAGAAGAAGAAGAAGAAGAAGAAGAAGAAGAAGAAGAAGAAGAAGAAGAAGAAGAAGAAGAAGGAGAAGAAGGAGAAGAAAGAAAGAAAGAAAGAAAGAGAAAGGCAAAAGAAAAAACAAAAACACAAACACTAAGGTAAAATATGACAACAAACATGAACTTGTCGATAATATCATTAAACGTAAATGGGTTAAATGCACCAATTAAAAGACATAGTGTAGCTGAATGGTTAAGAAAACAGGACACACACCTTTACTGTCTACAACAGACCCACCTCAGAGAAAAGGATTCACACAGACTGAGAGTGAAGAGATAGAAAAAGATTTTTCAGGCAAATAGAAATGAGAAAAAAGCTGGGGTAGCAATACTTATATATGATAAAATAGATCTCAAAATAAAGGTTATAACAAGAGATAAGGAAGGCCACAACATGATACTAAAAGGAGCAATTCACCAAGAACATATAACTCTGGTAAACATATATGCATCTAATACAGAAGCCCCTAAATACATAAAAAAATCTCCTGGGGGATATCAAGGGAGAGATCGACAACAATACAATCATAGTAGGGGATTTTAATACATCACTGACATCTCTGGACAAATCCTCTAGACAAAAAATCAGCAAAGAAACAGCAATTCTAAATAACTCACTATATCACATGGACCTAATTGACATCTTCAGAGTATTTCACCCCAAAGCTACAGAATACACATTCTTCTCAAGTGTACCGGGGACATTCTCAAAAATAGACCACATATTGGGTCACAAGCAAAGTATCCCCAAATTCAAAAAGATTGAAATTATATCAAGCATTTTCTCAGACTACAATGGCATAAGATTAGAAATAAACTACAATAAAAACATTCCAAAATATTCAAAAACTTGGAAGTCGAATAGCATATTAGTAAACAATGATTGGGTTATAAATGAGATCAAAGAAGAAATTTAAAATATTCTGGGGACTAATGACAATAAAAACACAACAACACAAATGCTATGGGACACAATGAAAGCAGTGCTGAGAGGGAAGTTTATAGCTCTACAGGCCTACCTCTAAAAACAGGAAAAAAATGGTAATGAATCGCCTAACTCAACAACTCAAAGAATTATAAAGAGGGCAACAAGAACAGTCCACTGTGAGGAGAAGGAAGTAAATAATAAAGATCAGAGCAGAAATGAATGACATAAAGACCCCCCCCCCAAAAAAAAAAAAAGGTACAAAAAATCAACAACACAAAGAGCTGGTTCTTTGAAAGAATAAATAAGATTGATGAACCCCTAGCCAGGCTCACCAAGAAGTAAAGAGAGAGGACCCAAATAAACAAAATCAGAAATGAGAGAGGTGAAATAACTACAGACCCAACAGAACTACAAAGGATTGTTAAAAAATATTATGAACAACTCTATTCTAACAATTTTCACAACCTAGAGGAAATGGACAGATTCCTAGAAAAACACAACTTTCCAAAACTCACATAGGAGGATGCTAAAAATCTCAACACACTGATAATTATGGAAGAAATTGAAGCAGTCATCAAAAAGCTTTCAGCAAACAAAAGCCCAGGGCCAGATGGCTTCACAGGAGAATTTTAGCAAACATTCAGAGACGAACTAAAACCCATTCTTCTCAGACTATTCCAGAAAATTCAAGAGGAAGGAACACTTCTAAATTTCTTCTATGAAACTAGCATCACCGTAATACCAAAACCCGATAAAGATAACACAATGAAAGAGAATTATAGACCAATATTCCTCATGAACATAGATGCCAAAATCCTCAACAAAATTCTAGCAAGTCGAATCTAGCAGTATGTCAGAAAGGTCATACACCATGACCAAGTAGGATTTATCCCAGGGATGCCAGGATGGTACAATATCCGCAAATTAATAAATGTGATACATCACATAAAAAAATTGAGAGATAAAAAAACACATAGTCATATCAATTGATGCAGAAAAAGCATTTGACAAAATCCAACACCCTTTCTTGATAAAAATTCTCAGCAAGGTGGGAATAGAAGGATCATGCCTCAACATAATAAAAGCCATATATGACAAACCCTCAGCCAATATCATACTCAATGGGCAAAAATTAAAACCATTTCACCTAAAAATAGGAACAAGACAGGGATGCCCACTCTCACCAGTCCTATTTAACATAGTGCTGGAAGTATTAGCCAGTGCTATCAGACAAGAAAAAAGAAATAAAAGACATCCAAATAGGAAAAGAAGAAGTAAAACTGTCCTCATTTGCAGATTACATGATACTGTACATAGAAAACCCTAAAGACTCCATCATAAAATTATTAGACTTAATAAATGAATTCAGTAATGTACCAGGATACAAAATTAATACCAAGGTCTTTGGCATTTCTATATACCAATAATGAACTTACAGAAAGAGACACTAAAATAGCAATCTCATTTACCATCAAAGCAAAAAAAAAAAATTAAGATACCTAGGAATAAACTTAACTAAGGAGGTAAAAGATCTATACGCAGAAAACTACACAACACTAAAAAAAAGATATAGAGGAAGATATAAACAGATGGAAGAACATACCATGTTCATGGATTGAGAGAATCAATGTAATCAAAATGCCCATTCTACTCAAAGGAATTTATAAATTCAATGCAATCCCCATGAAAATACCAAAGGCATACTTCACAGTCCTAGAATGAACTTTCAAAAAAAATTCATCTAGAATAAGAATAGACCCCGAATAGCTGCAGCAATCCTTAGAAAGAAGAACAAAGTAGGTGGTATCTCAATGCCAGATTTCAAGCTATATTACAAAGCCACTGTTCTCAAAAATGCCTAGTTCTGGCACAAGAACAGACACGTAGACCAATGGAATAGAATAGAGAACCCAGAAAGCAACCCAAACCACTATGCTCAATTAATATTTGACAAAGGAGGCACGAACATATAATGGAGTCAAGACAGTATCTTCAACAATGGTGTTGGCAAAATTGGACAGAAACATGCAAAAAAATGAAACTAGACCACCAACTTACACTATACACAAAAATAAAATCAGAATGGATAAAGGACTTAAACATAAGACAGGAAACCTTAAAAATACTAGAGGAATCCACAAGCAGTACTATCTCTGACATATGCAGAAGGAACTTCTAAACTGACACAGCTCCTCAGGCAATGGAAACTAAAGAAAAAATGAACAAATGGGACTATTTCAAAATAAAAAGCTTTTGCACAGAGAAGGAAACCATAAAGAAAACAATAAGAAAGCCCACTGCATGGGAGAACATATTAGCCAATGATATCAATGATAAGGTTTTAATCTTCAACATTTACAGGGAACACATACAATTTCACAAAAAGAAGATAAACAACCCAATCAAAAAATGGGTGATTGATCTAAATAGGCACTTCTCAAAAGAAGACAGAAGGAAGGCCAAGAGACATATGAAAACCTGCCCAAAGTCACTAATCATCAGAGAGATGCAAATCAAAACAACAATGTGGTACCATCTCACACCTGTCAGAATGGCTATCATAAACAAATCAATAAATGACGAGTGTTAGCAAGGATGCATAGAAGAAGGAACCCTTGTGCACTGCTGGTGGGAATGCAGACTGGTGCAACCACTGTGGAGATCAGTATGGAGTCTCCTAAAAAAAAATAAAAATGGAACTCCCGTTTGACCTAGTGATCCCACTTTTAGGAATATACCCCAAGAAACTAGAAACTCCAATCAGAAAGGGCATATGTACCCCTATATTCATAGCAGCACAATTAACCATAGCTAAGATTTGGAAACAGCCTAAGTGCCCATCTGCAGATGATTGGATTAAAAAACTGTGGTACATCTACACAATGGAATACTACACTGCGGTAAAAAAGGAGCTCCTACCATTTGCAACAACATGGGTGGAGATGGAAAGCATTATGCTTAGTGAAATAAGCCAGGCAGAGAAAGACAAATATCACAAGATTTCACTCATCTGTGGATATAATGAATGACATAGACCGATGATCAAGATCAGATCCAGAGAATGAGAAACTTCAATCAAAACATCAAACCTCAGGAAGATGGGTGCTGGTGTGAATAAGGGAGAGAGATCAACAGGGGGGCCTTTGTACATGCGTATAAGCATAATCATTGGGCACAGAAAATGGGGAAGGTGTGGCAGGAGAGGGAATCCACACAGTGGTCGCCATAACCTTAAGAGAAATTGCTTCATGAGAAAAAGACTTTTTAAATGAAACTCTGTAACATGAAAATCATTTTGGAAGGAAATAAAGAGAAGTTTCCTTAAAATGTCATAAGGATTGTAATAGAAAGTCAACATATTTGGCCTCTTGAGCTAAGGTAAGTAATCTGTGTTTTTGCCTTCTGAAAAAGTTTATATAGTTACAAAAAGAAATTGTCAGCCCGTTTGAAATTGAATTGCCATGGCCTAGAGCAAAGGATATCCTTACATGAGATTATCCTTCAATATCATTTAATTTTTGATATTTCACAACAGCATATTGAGGCACTGGGAAGGCACTTGAGCATTCTATACTGGCCCTCTTTCCTCGTTTTCCAAGAGGGACCCTCTTCTCACAACCCAATAGCCCTCAGCTCTGAGCTCTCTGTTCAAGCTGAGATTGAAGCCTGGAGGTGGCTGGTATAATGGATGTCTCTCGCCAAATGGTGTGAGCTGGGCCCTCCCTGGAGAAGGAACCTGAATTCCTGGAGATAAGTGATCAGTGCCAGGGGCCCCTGCCAGCAGGCGAGGGGATCCCCAAGGAAGGTGCTGGCCATGGAGGCCAAGGGGGGGCATAGGCTACCATGGAGACAGAACTGAACCTCACAACACACTGCTTGGCTCCTGAGGATGACTGGTTAGCCAGAGAGGGGTAAGATTCCTCAGGGAAGGAACAACCTAAGAGAGGCACAGTCACAGAGGGGCCATCAAGAGAGAATTTGGGGGTCAATAGAGATAGGGAACAGACCCTCACCCACCCCCCGCCAACCTTGCAGGGGTCTGAACCTTCACCCTTTCTGAGGGAGGTCTACTGCCCCCATGGATACCTCGCTTTCCACGCTCAGCACAGATCTGGACCCAGGTAACAGACAGAAACTTGGCAGACAGCAGCTGTCCTATATTTAAATTCAGCCTAGCACCAGGAATGCTCAATGCCTACTCAATGCAAATAAACCTTTCCACTAACATATACAGAGTAATCTAAGATTATTGGTAGAGTATTAAATTTGATGTAAAAGAGTTATCAAGCTTTCAGATTAATTTAAATTGGCCAACTGAAATAAGTTAACACCCAAGAAAATTTAAGTATACTGGACAAAAAGCTGTTTCTAAAGAATTAATTAAAATTTCTATTGATAGCTCATCTCATGGTAAAATTTCTTCATATGTAATGAACATAAAACAGGCATATTTGTGTGCAAAAAATTAAAATTTAAAGTTATCAAGATTGCATTAAAAATTTTACCAAATTCTTCATTAATCAAAAAAAGTGGGGGGAGGGGGTAGGATAATATTATGTAAGGAAAAATATCTGGTAAGTAAATTACCTTTAGAAAATTTTCACTTTAGAAAATTAATTTCCTTTTGTAAAACAGCAAGACACCCATGAAAAACACACATGGTGTCAAAATAAGCCAAAGAAAAAGCAGGTAGGCAAAAATAAAAAGGACCCCAAGTCAATTTTATAGAAAAGAATCCTTTATTAACTCTTGGTGGAGAATATGTTTATATACTTTCAGAAAACAACTCCAAGACCAAGTGGACTCCTGCAACAGAGAGGAACTGACAGGTCTGCACCAACCACGAAGACAAGAGGAGAAACAGTCCAGAGATGGAAGACGCTGATGATGCCTTGCCATGTGAGCAGTCAGTAGCTGTGCAAAGCTACAGAATGCCTAGGACCAAACCAGAGAGGTTCGGACCGGCATTGAGACCATATGTTCAGTATCCAGATACCATTGATGACATGTACACATAAGGAACTGTCTGACATTGAAACTGGGACTCAAAGCTATCGGACATTAAACGTGAGACTCAAACATTTTTCATTTGCTCTTGTGGGTTTATTTCTAGCATATAGGGGCAAGATGTTTTTAAGGACAAGAATCATGGGGGGGGGAAGCAGATACAGAGGCAAAGAAGCAATGAACAGATTGTCGTGCTAAAGTGGGAAGGCAGGGGAGGTTGGAGGGGAGGGGCCCTTAGGAGATCAATGGAAGGACTTTTATGCATCTGTGTAGGCATAGCCAGTGGATACAGGACAATAGGGGGGGGGAGTGTGTGTGTGGGAGACAGGTGAGGGCATGTACTGAGGGGTGTGGAGGGCAACAGGGAAAAAATATATAGATAGATAGATAGATAGATAGATAGATAGATAGATAAATAAATGTTAAAAAAAATAAAAAATAAAAGAAGATTCCTATAGATATTACCCACCTTGCCCCACAGAAATTACTTTCCCCAAATTATACTTCAGAGTGAGAAATTCCTCCTAAGTAATGCATGTCTCTGGAACTTAAACAATTCTGTAAGAAAAAACCTAAGATGGGAACTAGGTAAACATCAATGACAGGTTGCTTTATTTATGTATCATTGTGAATGTTTCAAGAAAGCTTATATATAGAAAATGTTATATGAATTACAATCAAAGATGCTTACACTAGTGGAGAAAGAGAGAGAAAAGAGGGAATTAGAAAAACCATTTAGTAGGAGATAAAGTTCAATCTGCTCTCTTCAATCACTGCTCCTTTGTCCAACCTTCCTTCTCTAGTCTAAAAATATGCTAATTACAGCAACCTATTTTGTTTTTTTTTTATGTCAAATTTTCAAAAGGAAGATAGCTTGCTTTCCATAAATTACACTTAAACTATTACTGAGACAATAAATTGATTCAAAATGCTACTTCTTTCCCTCAAAGGATAAAATAAAATTTCTTTCCACATATAAATCTTAAAACAACACAATAAAGTTTACTGCACCAATTGACTCTTCCTTTTATAAATGATTTCTCTATAGCCTATAGCATGTGATGCTGTTTATTAGCATTTTAATCATAGTAAAACATCTTTCAAAATTGGAATCAAAGTACTCAAATCCTGCTGCTGCTTTATAAACTAAATTTATATATTGTAAATATTTTGTAATTTCAGCAATCTTCACAGCATCTTCATGAGCAGAGAATTACATCTCAAGAAACCTCTTTCTTTTATCATCCATATGAAGGCACTTTTCATTTATTAAAATTTTATCATCACCCTGTAGCAATTCAGTCCCATCTTCAGGTTCTAATTTTATTTATTTTGCTATTTCCAACACTTCTATAGTCATTTCCTCCTCTAAAGTCTTGAATCCCTCAGAGTCATCAGTGAGGGTTGGAATCAACTTCTTCAAAACTCCAGAAAATGTTTATATCTTGACCTCTTCTAATAAATCATGAATATTATTTTATTTTATTTTATTTTATTTTATTGTTTAATGTATTACAAATAATAGTACATGTATCTCCTTCCACCGCCCCCCATTGACCTTTCCCCAACCTCCTCTATCCCCAAGGACATGCCCTCACCGCTGGCCCCCAGTGTCTTGTGTTCATTGGTTTTGCTTATATATATGCATACAAGTCCTTCAGTTGATCTCTTTCCTCCCCCGCCCTAAACACTCACCAGGCTTCCCACTGTAATTTGACAGTCTGTTCGATACTTCTCCACCTCTGTTTCTATCTTTTTGTTCATTAGGTTATAATGTTCTTTATTATACAAAAAATGAGTGAGATCATATGGTATTTCTCTTTCACTGCATGGATTATTTCACTTAGCATAGTGCTCTCCAGTTCATTCCATGCTGCTGTAAAAGGTAAGAATTCCTTTTTTATAGCAGAGTAGTATTCCATTGTGTAGATGTACCATAGTTTTCTAATCCACTCATCTGCTGATGGGCATTAAGGCTGTTTCCAAATCTTAGCTATTGTAAATTGTGCTGCTATGAATATAGGGGTGCATATATCCTTTTTTATTGGTGTTTCTAGTTTCTTGAGATATATTTCTGGAAGTGGTATTACTGGGTCAAATGGTAGTTCCATTTTTACATTTTTGAGGAAATTCCATAATGTTTTACACAATGGCTGCGCCAGTCTGCATTCCTACCAGCAATGGAGGAGGCTTCCTTTTTCTCTGCATCCTGTTAAGCACTGGTCATTTGTTGATTTGTTGATGATAGCCATTCTAACATGTGTGAGGTGGTATCTCATAGTTGTTTTGATTTGCATCTATTGGATGATTGGTCCCTTTGAGCAACTTTTCATATGTTCCTTGGTTTTCAGAATGTCCTCTTTTGAAAAGTGTCTATTTGGGTCTTTTGCTCAATTTTTATTGGATTATCTTCTTTTTGTTAAATTGAATGAGTTCCCTGCAAATGTTGGAGATTGAACCATTATAGGAGTTACATTGCTAAATATGTTCTCCCATGCAATGGACTTTCTGATTGTTTTGTTGATGGTTTATTTTGCTGTAAAAAAGCTTTTTATTTTTATGCAGTCCCATTTGTTTATTTTCTCCTTACTCTCTTGCCTTAGGATCTGTGTCTGTAAAGATATTGCTGTTATGCATGTCTGCAATTTTGATGCCTATGGAGTCCTGTAGGAATTTTATGATTTCCTATCTTACATTCAAGTCCTTATCCATTTTGAGTTTGTTTTTGTGTATGGTGCAAGTTGGTGATCTAGTTTCATTTTTTTGCATGTATCTGACCAAAATTCCCAGCACTATTTATTAAAGAGGCTGTTTTGATTCCATTGCACGCTCTTGCCTCCTTTGTCAAATATTATATGATTATAATAGCTTGGATCAATTAATGGGTGCTCTGTTCTTTTCCATTGGTTTGTATGTCTGTTCTTGTGCCAGTACCAAGCAGTTTTGAGAATTGTGGCTTGGTAATATAGTTTGATATCTGGTAGTATGATCCCTCCAACTTTGTTCTTCTTTCTCAGTATTGATGTGGCTATCCAGGGTCTTTTTTTTATTCCAGATGAATTTTTGGAGAGTTTGTTCTAGATCTTTGAAATATGCCATTGGTATTTTAATAGGGATAGCATTAAATCTATAGATGGCATTAGGTAGTATGAACATTTTAATGCTGTTGATTATACCAATCCATTAACACAGTATGTTCTTCTATTTGTTTATGTCTTCCTCTTTCTCTTTTTTCAATATCCTGTAGTTTCAGCATACAGGTCTTCTACATCCTTGTTTAAGCTTATTCCTTAGTATCTTAACTTTTTTGGTGCAATGGCAAATGGGAACTTTTTTAAATTTATTTTTCTGTGAGTTCATTTTGGGTGTATAAAAAGGCCATAGATTTCTGGACGCTAATTTTATATCCTGCTACATTGCCAAATTTATTTATTAGGTCTAGTATTTTTTATGGAGTTTTTGGGCTTTTCTATGTATAGTATAATGTCATCTGCAAATAAGGACAGTTATACTTCTTCTTTTCTAATTTGGATGCCTTTTATTTCTTTTTCTTCTCTGATTGCTATTGCTAGTACTTCTAATACTATGTCAAACAAGAGTGGTGAAAGTGGTCATCCTTGTCTTGTTCTTGTTCTAAGGGAAATGAGTTTAGTTTTTTCCCATTGAGTATGTTGTTGGCTGTAGGTTTGTCACATAGGGCTTTTATTATATTGAGGTATGATCCCTCTTTTCCACTTTGCTGAGAGTTTTTATCAAGAAAGGGTGTTGGATTTTTGTAAAATGATTTTCTGCAACAATTGATATGATTATGTGATTGTTGTCTCTCAGTTTGTTTCTGTGACTTACCACATTTATTGATTTCTGTATATTGTACCATCTTTTCATCCCTGGAATAAATCCCACATGGTAATGATGTATGATCTTTCTAATGTAATGGTGAATCTGATTTGCTAAGATTTTGTTGAGGATTTTAGCATCTAGGTTCAAGAATATTGGCCTGTTGTTCTCTTTTTTATGGTGTCTTTAACTGGTTTTGGGATTAGGGAAATTTTGGCTTCATAGAAAGAGCTTGGAAGTATGCCTTCCTCTTGAATTTTTTGAAATAATCTGAAGGGGTTAGGTTTTAGTTCTTCTTTGAATGTTTAGTAGAACTTCTCTGTAAAGCTGTCCAGACCAGGACATTTGTTTTCTGGAACATTTTTTATTGCTGTTTCAATTTGTTTGGTAGTTTTTAGCCAATTCAGGTATTTGATTCTTCTTGGTTGAGATTTGGGAGCTTGTATTTTTCTAAGAATATGTCCATTTTGTCCATAATGTCAATTTTGTTGGAACAGAGTTCTTCATAGTATTTTTTTATATTCATTGTATTTCTGTGGGATTGGTTATTATTTCCACCTCTTTCATTTCTTATTTTGTTTATTTGGGTCCTCTCTCTTTGCTTCTTGTGAGCCTGGCTATATGTTCATGAATCTTGTTTATACTTTCAAAGAACCAGGTCTTGGTTTTGTTGATCTTTTGATTTTTTGGGGGGGTCTCTATTTCACTTATCTATGCTGTGATCTTTATTATTTCATTCCTTCTGCTTACACTGGGATTCTCTTGTTGCTCTCTTTCTAATTCATTGAGTTGTAGGGTTAGGTAATTTATTACCATTGTTTCTTGTGTTTTTTGTTTTTGTTTTGTTTTTAGTATTTTGTTTGTTTGTTTGTTTTTGGTAGGCTTGTATAGGTATGAACTTACCTCCCAAGACTGCTTTCACTCTGTCCCATAGATTTTGGATTATTGTGTTTTCATTGAAATTTGTTGTCATGAAGTTTTTTTTTTTATTTCTTCTTTGATCTTTCTGGTAACCCAGTCATTGTTTAATAGCATACCATTTAGCCTCTGAGAGGTTGTTTTTTTTTATTGTTTTTATTGTAGTTGGCTTCTAGTTTTATGCATGGTGATCTGAGAAGATGCTTGATATGATATCTATCTTCTTGAATTTGAAGAGACTTTGTCTGTGACCAAATATATGGTGTGTCTTTGAAAATGTATACTTGAGAAGAATGTATATTCTGTGGCTTTAGGGTGAAATGTTCTGAAGATATCACTTAATTCCATCTGATCCAGTGATTAGGATTGATGTTTCTTTGCAGATTTTTTGTTTAGAGGATTTTTCCAATGGTGATAGTGGGGTATTAAAGTCCCCTACTATGATTGTATTGCTGTCAATATCTCCCTTGATATCTTCCAGGAGGTTTTTTTTTTTTTTATGCACTTTGGTGTTCCTGTATTGGGTGTGTATGATTACCAGAGGTATTTCTTCTTGTTGGATTGCTCCATTTAGTATTATAATGTGGCCTTCCTTATCTCTTGTTATGTCCTTTACTTTGAGATCTAATTTGTCAGATATAAGTATTGCTACCCCAGCTTTTTTATTCTTTTTGATTTGTCTGAAAACCCCTTTTCCATTCCTTCACTATCAGTCTGTGTAAGTCCTTTTTTCTTAGGTGGGCTTCCTGTAGAGAACAGATATATGGGTCATGTTTCCTTATCACTTAGCTAACCCATGTCTTTTGATTGGGGCATTTAATCAATTTATATTTAACGTTATTATTCATAGGTACTTTTTGTCGCCATTTTTATTCTTTACCCGTATGTTCCTTCTTCGCTTCGTACTTCTTTTTAGCAAACCCTTTAGCATTTCTTGCATTGCTGGTTTGGTGGTAATAAATTCCCTTAGTTCTTTTTTGTCTATGAAGCTCCCAATTTCACCTTCAATTTTGATTGATAACATTGCTGGTAAGTATTCTTGGATTCTGACCCTTCCTTTGCATGACTTTGTATATTTCATTCCATTCCCTTAGGGACTGATGTGTTTCTGTTGAGAAATCAGTTGCTAGTCTGATAAGGGTTCCTTTGAAGGTAACTTTCTGTCTCTCTCTCTGGCTGCTCTTATGATTCTTACTTTGTCGTTGGTGTTTGCCAATTTAATTATAATGTGTCTTGGCATCAGTCTTTTGGGCTTCATTTTGCTTGGCACTCTGTGAGCTTCTTGGATTTGTGTGAGTTTTTCTTCCTTATATCAGGGAAGTTTTCTGTCATTTCTTCAAACAGGTTTCCTATTCCTTGCTCAGTTTGCTCTCCTTCTGTAACCCCTATTATGTAGATGTTGTTTTGCTTGGTGTTGTCCCAAAGTTCCCTTAGACTCTCCTTCTGTTTTTTAAGTTTTGTTTTTTATCTAGATGCTGCTATGCTTGGTTATTTTTTTCTACCTTGTCTTCTATCTTCCTGATGTGGTCCTCTGCTGCTTCTAGTCTACTGTTGATGCTTTCTATTGAGTTCTTTATAGCAGTGATGTCATTTTTCATTTTTTTCTTGGTTCTTCATTTCCTCTTGGTTCTTATACATATTGTTGAATATGTCTTCCATACATTTCAGTAGTGTTATGACCATTTCTCTGAATTCTTTTTCTGATATATTGCTTGCCTTTATTTTGTTTACTTCCTATTCTGATGATGCCTCATTTTCTTTCATATGTGGGCTCTGTCTTTGTCTCCCCATGATATCTCTTCTATGTGTGTCTGCTTATGTAGTTTGCTCTATCTTGCATTGATTTAAAGGCACAAAATACAACACAACAATGCACAAAACACAAGGCACTGAACAGAAATATATTCAAGATATTAATAACCCCGAATAAAGGCAACCACCAGATCAAAGAGAATTAGGGGATAAGAAAAAAAAGGAGTGCAAAAATTATATTGAGAAAAGGAATAAAAGTAAAAGAGAAAAGAGAGAAGGGGAAACTACTTGTATGGGTAGAAAACTTCAATAGATCAACCACTAATTCCCCCCAAAATGCAAATAATAAACACCCATTTAACACTGTTCACATATTAGATGTTCAATAAAAATTTATTTTAAAACAAATTTGAGGAAGCATGAACTCATTATCTGAATCCTTTACTCAAAAATAGCAGACCAATTCAATTAACATAAAGAAACCAAATTTCTTTTTAAACATACTTTTATCTAAATGAGCAACAGCATTCCATTTTACCATTATCAATAAATTATTTTTTAAAATATATTTCTTTATAGATTTAAAAGAGGAAGGGAGAGGGAAATAGAAACATCAATGTTGAGATAGAATCATTGATCAGCTGCCTACTGCACACCACCCACTGGGGTTTGAGCCCACAACCTTGACATGTGCTCTTGGCTGGAATTAACCCTGGGACCCTTCAGTCCGCAGGCCAATGCTCTATCCACTGAGCCAAACAATCCAGATCTCAATAAATTATTTTTATTATAAGATGACAGGTTGATGAGTCACCACAATGAACACACTCATATAAACACCCACCCTGATCAGGAAATGAATCATTACCAGTAATCCAGAAGTTGCCCTTTTGCTTTTTATTCATTCCTCTGCTCCACAGATTAATTTTCCTTGCTCTGGAATTCATATCAATAGAATAAAGCATCATGTAATGCTTAATTTCCGGCTTCTGCCTTTCAAGATTATTTCACTCTGTTAAGTACAGCAGGATTTTCATAATTGTCATGGCTGTTTAGCACTTAGTTGTATGACTATGTCACAATTTGCTCTTCTATTCTACTATTAATATGCATTTTTGTTGTTTCCAATTTGAAGCTATAAATATTTACACAAATTTTATGGATATATGGATGGATTTCTTATGGGTTCATAATGATTTGTAGAGCTTTGAATTATAGAATACCAGCTTTAATACATATTGGCAAAAAGTTTCCTTAAGTGATTGTGTCAATTTTGACACCTTTATAAGTTTTTTAGAGTTCCAGTTATTGCCTTTCTTCATTAATGTTTTCATTTCCAGCATTGTAAACTTTAGCCATAATAATACCTAATTATAGATTTAGTTTGCAATTTTGGTAAATAATGAAATGGAGAAGTTTTTATAAGTTTAATAACAACACTGATCCTCTTTTTTAAAGTAGTTGTTTGGGTCTTCTGTCATATTTTTAAAAAATTGAATTGTCTGCCTTTAGTTTACTGATTAGGAAGAGTTCTTTCTATACTCATATTTATTCTGGATATATAATATGCATTTTCTCTCTTCACTAGGTATACACACACACACACACACACACACACACACACACACACACACACACATATTTGATCCTTGAAAAATGCAGGGGGTAGGAGTACTAATCTCTCATGCAGTCAAACATCTGACTCCCCAAAAATTTAGATACAATAGCCTACCATTGATAAGAAGTCTTATTGGTAACTTAAACCATCAATTAGCAGACATTGTGTAATATATATTATATTCTTACAATAAAGTTATAGAAAATAATAAGGAAAATAAAATACACTTATAGTATTTATTGAAAAAATCCATGTATAAGTGGACCTGTACAGTTCAACTGCATGTTTTTCAAGGTCAACAATATATTCTTAGATATATGTAGATATGATAATGGACACTAAACAGGTCTGAGGTTGCCTGTCACTACCTGAGCCAAATTAAGCAGAAACAGGATTAAATAATGCATGAGTGTTTAATCCAAAAGTGTCTGCAGTATGGGGAGAGCAGTCAATCATCTGGAAATTCTGTCCTGACCCCACCTTGCCAGTTGCCTGATTATATACGGTTGAGGGAGAGGATAACTATTGTGCAGCTCTGACCTACAGGGATAACAGGGAAAGGTTGTCTATTTTTGTCAAGTACATTATAACAGCATTCCTGGAGCTCAAAGTCTAATAACAAAGTGGTTAATCCTCTATGATGGTACAAATAGCTCAGCCCATCCCCAGGACCAGAGAATGATCAGCATTTCAGATAAAAACTCCAGAAGGGAGTCAGAGTCTGGGCACAACCACCAAATCAAAATGTGTCCTGTCCTTGGTATGTTCTTAAAATGTATTTCTTTTCTGAGTAATAGACCCATCTGGGCTCTAAGGTGTCTTTTTTTACAGCACTGTTTCATCCTGTTTCCTAGGGTCTGTAAGAAAACTTCTTATTTATTGTTAGTAAGGTGAATAATCATTAAAAACCTGTGGTTCTATTCTTATTATGTATTCTCCCCCTATCTGATATATGGATATATTTATAGATATAGATATAATGTTCTATGATTTTACTCTTTTCACTCCTTATTCATGTCTTAGCTAAACAGTTTCTAATTTTAATTTGGCTGAATTTATCATTATTTTTCCGTTAATCACTGGTGCTTTTGCATACAGTTTTAGAAAGCTTTCTATCCTATAAGCATAAAGATAATTTCTTATGTTATATTGATATGCTAATAATTTCTTCTTTCACATTTAGATCTAAAATTAATTTCTGAGTGTGGCTTGAGATGGAGGTAAAATATGTTTTTTTCATATTGATAGCCAGATCACTCCAAATCTTTTAATGAAAAGACTTTTTTTTGTCAATTGTTCTGCAATACCGTCTTTGTGGGCCAACTTCTGAACTCTTATTCTGGCTCACTTTTTGTCTATTTTTGCAATGTTGACACTTTATTTCAATCGTAGTAATATTTAAAGTGTCTTGAATTAGAATAATATGAGGTCTTTCACATTTTTTTCTGTGAGATTCCCATGACTACACTGCAACCTTTATATTTCACATAATTTTAGAAACAGCTTCTGTTTTTTAAATCTATTGTAATTCTGAAAACTTTTTTGTTTTATTTTTTTTAATTTTTTTTTATTGCATTACATGCACAGTGGTACCTCCAGATACGAGTTTATTTTGTTCCATAACCTTGAGGCATGGGAAACTATGAGACGCTGGAGTCGAGGTAAACTGGTGGGTCCTGTGCAGCCAGCCGATCAGCGCAATTACTCCTATCTCAAATGTTGCTCATATTTCAAAGCAAAAATCGCTCGCTCGATGGCTCATATCTCAAAAATCTCATATGTTGGGGCACTCCTATGTCGAGGTACCACTGTATATATATCTTTCCATTGCTCCACCCCCCTCCCAGGCATAACCCAACCCCTCAGTGTCTTGTGTTCATTGGTTATGCTTATATGAATGTATTCAAGTCCTTTGGTTGATCTCTTATCTACCCCACTTCTCCTTAATCTTCCTGCTGTAATTTGACAGTCTGTTTGATACTTTACTGATTCTATATCTATCCTTTTGTTCTAGAAACAGCTTCTTAATTTCTTAAAAGAAAAACACACTTTATGGAATTTTTATTTGAACAGCATTAAATATATAATCAAATTTAAATTAAATTGGAATTTTTACATGATTGACACATTCTATTACATAGTATATTCTCTGGTGTTTTTAAGTCTTCCTCAATTTCTTTCAATAATTGTGTGTGTGTGTGTGTATGTGTGTGTGTAGAAGGTTTGCACATCTGTTGTGTGTTTTTTTTTTTTGTTTTTTGTTTTGTTTTTTTTTTTAGTTTATTTTCTAAGAGATTTTTTTTACATCACTCCCCAAAATACTTTAATGTTATTTTTAAATTGTTGCTGGTATATAAAAATAAAAGTTATTTTATATTAACCTTATATTCAGTGGTCTTGCTAAATGCATTTATTAATTCCAATTAACTGTAGATTATTCAGAATTTTGTACATACACAATTGTATCCTATGAATAGTGCTAATTTTGTTTTTATTTCATGCTAACATTTAATTGTTGCATTTTTCTTTTATTATCCCTGAATTTTATTGCCTAATATTTGTTAGGTTGTTTGCATCTATGCTTATAACAAAGATTGGTTTATAACTTTTTCCTGTAATATTTTTTAAGTTTTCTATATCTAGTTTACTTTTGTCTCATAAAACAAGCTAGATAATGTTCCCATTTTATTTTTTCTAATCTGTGGAGATGTTTGTATGAGACTAATGTAACTTTTTATTTAGAAGTTTGGAAAATTTTAGTGAATAAACTATTAAACCTTGAAAGTGTAGGAAGGTTTTTAACAGAAGAGTTATACTTTCCTTTTTTTATTTTCTTGATAAGTCTTTTATAAAACTTTTATCAATTGGATATTCTTCTCAACAAACTTTTGCTTCGTTTAAAGGTTTATTGTACTTTTAACATTATAATAACATCTTCTCTTATTTTACTTTTTTCTATTTTTTTTAGTTTAAATTTATGTTCATTTTTCTAACTTCTTGAAATAAATTAGCAAGTAAATGATTTTCACTATTTTTTCCCTTTACAATATATGTATTTAAAGCGGTAAATGTCACTCTGCTTGGATTTAGTTGCACCAAAAATATGGATATGTTCCTTTTTTATTGTTTTTCATTTTAAAATATTTTCCAATTTTTATTAATTTTTCATTTGGTGATTATTTAAAAGTGCATTATTTCTTTCCAGATTTGTAAAAAAATTCTAATTTTCTTTTTTATTTATCACCAGCTTAATTGAACTATGGTCAGAAAACACCATATAATTTAATGTTTTTATTTTTTATTAATGTATTACGTGTGTACATATCTTCCCATTGCTCCCCAACCCTACTTCTATGCATGCCCTAACCCCCCCCCCAGTGTCTTGAGTCCATTGATTATGCTTATAGGTATGCATATAAGTTCATCAGTTTATCTCTTATCTATCCCACCATTTCTTAACCTTCCCACTATAATTTGACAGTCTGTTTGGTGCGTTACTGCCTCTGTTACCTACCTTTTTATTCATCAGTTTATAATGTTCTTTATTATCTATAAATGAGTGATATCATGTGGTATTTTTCTTTGATTGACTGGTTTATTTCATTTAGCATAATGCTCTCCAGTTCCATCCAGGTTGCTGCAAATGGTAAGAATTCCTTCTTTTTTATGGCAGCATAGTATTCCATTGTGTAGAAATACCATAGTTTCCTGACCCACAAATCTCCTGACAGGCACCTAGGCTGTTTCCAAATATTAGCTATTGTAAATTGTGCTGCTATGAACATAGGTGTGCATATATTCTTTCTTATTCATATTTCTAGTTTCTTAGAATATATTCCTAGCAGTGTGATTACTAGGTCAAATGGGACTCCATTTTTACTTTTGTAAGGAAACTCCATACTGTTCTCCACAATGGATGCACAAGTTTGCATTCCCACTAGAAGTGCATAAGAGTTCCTTTTTCTCTGCATGCTTGGCAACATTTGTCATTTGGGTAATATAAACATTTTAATGATTTTGATTCTCCCAAATCATGAGCATGGTATGCTTTCCGATCTGTTTATGTCTTCCTCTATCTCTTCTTTCAGTGTCCTGTCGTTTTCTGAGTATAGCTCTTTTACCTCCTTAATTAAGTTTATTCATATGTATCTTAATTTTAATTTTATTGGTGCAATAGTAAATGGGATTGCTTTTTTAGTTTTTATTTCTCTATGTTCACTATTGGTGTATAGAAATGCCATAGATATCTTTGTGTTAATTTTGTATCCTACTAAATTGCTGAAATCCTTTATTAAGTCTATTAGTTTTTTTATCGAGTTTTTTTGTTATTTGTTTATGTACAATATCATGTCATGTGCAAATAAGGACAGCTTTACTTCTTCTTTTCCAATTTGGATGCCTTTGATTCCTTCTTCTTGTCTAATTGCAGTGGCTAATACTTCCAGTACTATGTTGAACAGGATTGGTTAGAGTGGGTATCCCTGTCTTGTTCCTGTTCTTAGGGGAAATGTTTTTAGTTTTTGCCTCTTGAGCATGATGTTAGCTGTGGGTTTATCATATATGACTTTTATTATGTTGAGGTATGATCTTTCTATTCAAATCTTGAAAGTTTTATCAAGAAAGGGTGTTGGATTTTGTCAAATGCTTTTTCTGCATCAGTTGATATGACTATGTGATTCTTATCTCTCAATTTGTTTATGTGATATATCACCTTCATCAATTTGCCACCCTTATACCATCCTTGCATTCCTGGGATAACTCTCACTTGATCATGGTTTATGAACTTTCTGATCTACTGCTGGATCCAATTTGCTAGAATTTTGTTGAGGATTTTGGCATCTATGTTCACGAGAGGTATTGGACTGTAATTCTCTTTCATTGTTGTCTTTATCTGGTTTTGGTATTAGGGTGATGCTGGCTTCATAGAAGGAGATGGGAAGTGTTCCTTCTTCTTGTATTCTTTGGAATAGTCTGAGGAAGATCGGTTTTAATTCTTCCTTAAATGTTTGGTAAAACTCCTGTGTAGCCATCTGTCCACAGACTTTTGTTTGCTGGAAACTTTTTGATGACTGCTTCAATTTCTTCCATAGTTATTGGCATCTTGAGATGTGTAGATTTTTCCTGATTGAGTTTTGGAAGGTTATATTTTTCTAGAAATATGACCATTTCCAACAGGTTGTCCAGTTGGTTGAAATAGAATTGTTCATAGTATTTTTAACAATCTTTTGTATTTCAACGGGTCTGTTGTTATTTCACCTCTTTCATGTATGATTTTGTTTATTTGGATCCTCTCTCTTTGCTTCTTGATGAGCCTAGCTAGAGGTCCATCAATCTTGTTTATCCTTTCAAAGAACAAGCTCTTGGTTTTGTTAATCTTTTGTATTGTTTTCTTGATCTCTATGTAGTTTATCTCTGCTCTGATCTTTACTATTTTTTTTCCTTCTACTTACACTGGGCTCTTCTTGTTAGCTCTTTTAGTTGTAGGATTAGGTAATTTATTACCATTGTTTCTTGTTTTTTGAAGTAGGCCTGTAGAGCTATGAACTTCCCTCTCAAGACAGCTTTCACTGTGTCCGATAGATTTTGGATTGTTTTGTTTTTATTGTCATTTATTGCCATGATATTTTTTTATTTTTCCTTTGGTCTCTCTGGTTACACAGTCATTGTTTAATAAGTTGTTGTTTAGTCTTCATGTGTTTGATTTATTTTATTTTATTTTTGTATTTTATTTCCAGTTTTATGCCACTGTGATCTGAGAAGATGATTGATATGATTTCTATCTTCTTGAATTTGAAGATACTTTGCTTATGACCCAAAATATGGTCTTTGAGAAAGATCCATGTGCACTTAAGAGGAATGTATATTCTGTGGCTTTGGGGTGAAATGTTCTGAAGATGTCAATTAATTCCATCTGGTCTAATGAGTCATTTAGGATTAAGGTTTGTTTGCTGATTTTTGTTTAGAGGATTGGTCCAATGGTGATAGTGGGGTATTAAAGTCTCCTACTGTGTTTATATTGCTTTCAATCTCTCCCTTGATATCCTTCAGATTTTTTTTATGTATTGGGTGCTCCTGTATTGGGTGCATATATGTTTACCAGAGTTATTTCTTTTTACTCCCTTTTGTATTATGAAAAGGCCTTCCTCATCTCTTGTATGTCCTTCACTTTAAGATCTAATTTGTCAGATATAAATATTTCTTTTTTTATTAATTTTTTATACATATCTCCCCATTGCCCCCCCTCCCTCCCAGGTATACTGCAAACCCCCAGTGTCTGTGTTCATTGGTTATGCTTATATGCATGCATACAAGTCCTTTGATTGATCTCTTATCTACCTCACCTAACTTTAATCTTCCTGCTGTAATTTCCCAGTTTGTTTGAAGCTTTACTGCCTCTGTATCTATCCTTTTGTTCATCAGTTTATAATGTTCTTTATTATCCACCAATGAGTGAGATCACGTGATGGTTCTCCCTCACTGACTGGCTTATTTCACTAAGCATAAGGCTCTCCAGTTCCATCCAGGATGCTGCAAATGGTGAGAATTCCTTATTTTTAATGGCAGCATAGAATTCCATTGTGTAGATGTACCACGGGTTTCTGATCCACTCATCTGCTGATGGGCACCTGGGCTGTTTCCAAATTGTAGCTATTGTAAATTGTGCTGCTATGAACATAGGGGTGCATAAATCCTTTCTGATTGGTGTTTGTGATTTCTTAGGGTAAATTCCTAAGAGTGGGATTACAGGGTCAAATGGGAGATCCATTTTTAATTTTTTGAGGAAACTCCATACTATTCTCCACAGTGGCTGCACCAGTCTGCATTGCCACCAACAGTGCACAAGGGTTCCTTTTTCTCCGCATCCTCGCCAACACTTGTCGTTTGTAGATTTGTTGATGATTGCCATTCTGTCTGGTGTAACATGGTATCCCATTGTCGTTTTGATTTGCATCTCTCGGATGATTAATGACTTTGAACATGTTTTCAAGTGTCTCTTGGCCTTCCTTCTGTCATCTTTCGAAAAGGTTCTATTTAGGTCTGTTTCCCATTTTTTTTATTGGATCATTCATCTTCCTTTTATTAAGTTGTATAAATTGGCTGTAGATTTTGGAGATTAAACCTTTATCAGTGATAACATTTGCAAATATGTTCTCCCATACAGTGATATTTCTTGTTGTTTTGTTGATGGTTTCTTTTGCTGTGCAAAAACTTTTTATTTTGATGTAGTCCCATTTGTTCATTTTTTCTTTAGATTCCATTGCCTTTGGAGCAGTATCAGTGAAGAAGTTCTTTCGGCATATATCTGATATTGTGTTGCCTGTGGATTCCTCTAGTATTTTTACGGTTTCCCTTCTAATGTTTAAGTCCTGTATCCATTTGGAGTTTATTTTTGTATTTGGTGTAAGTTGGTGGTCCAGTTTCATTTTTTTGCATATATCTGTCCAATTTTCCCAACACCATTTATTGAAGAAGCTATCTTGGCTCCATTGAGTGTTCATGCCTCCTTTGTCAAATATTAGTTGAGCATAGTGGTTTGGGGGGATATCTGGGTTCTCTATTCTATTCCATTGGTCTATATGTCTGTTCTTGTGCCAGTACCAGGCTGTTTTGAGAACAGTTGCTTTGTAGTATAGCTTGAAATCTGGTATTGAGATCCCACCTACTTTATTATTCTTTCTCAGAATTGCTGTAGCTATTCGTGGTCTTTTTTTGTTCCAGATGAATCTATGAAGAGTTCTTTCTAGGTCTGTGAAATATGTCGTTGGTATTTTAATGGGTAGTGTGTTGAATCTGTAGATTGCTTTGGGTAATATGGACATTTTAATGATGTTGATTCTCCCGATCCATGAGCATGGTATGCTCTTCCATCTGTTAACATCTTCCTCTATCTCTTTTTTCAGTGTCCTGTAGTTTTCTGCATATAGTTCTTTTACCTCTTTAGTTAGGTTTATTCCTAGGTATCTTCATTTTTTTTGGTGGGATGGTAAAAGGGATTGCTTTTTTAGTTTCTCTTTCTGTAGTTTCACTATTAGTGCATAGAAATGCCACAGACTTCTTAGCATTAATTTTGTATCCTGCTACATTGCTGAATTCATTAATTAAGTCAATTAGTTTTGGAAAGAAGTCCTTTGGGTTTTTTATGTACAATATCATGTCATCTGCAAATAAGGACAGCTTTACTTCTTCTTTTCCAAATTGGATGCCTTTTATTTCTTCTTCTTGTCGAATTGCAATGGCTAATACTTCCAGTACTATGTCGAACAGGAGAGGTGAGAGTGGGCATCCCTGTCTTGTTCCTGTTCTTAGGGGAAATGGTTTTAGTTTTTGCCCATTGAGTATGATGTTAGCTGTGGTTTTACTGTATATGGCTTTTATGATGTTGAGGTATGATCCTTCTATTCCCGCTTTGCTGAGAGTTTTGATCAAGAAAGGGTTTTGGATTTTGTCAAATGCTTTTTCTGCATCAATTGATATGACTATGTGATTTTTATCTCTCAATTTGTTTATGTGATGTATCACATTTATTGATTTGCAGATATTGAACCATCCCTGCATTCCTGGGATGAATCCTTCTTGGTCATGGTGTATGATCTTTCTGATGTACTTCTGGATCCGATTTGCTAGATTTTCTTGAGGATTTTGGCATCTATGTTCATGAGAGATATTGGCCTATAATTCTCTTTCATTGTGTTGTCTTTATCTGTTTTTTGTATTAGGGTGATGCTGGCTTCATAGAAGGTATTTGGAAGTGTTCCTTCTTCTTGAATGTTTTTGAATAGTCTGAGGTGGTTAGGTTTTAATTCTTCCTAGAATGTTTGGTAAAACTCTCCTGTGTAGCCATCTGGTCCCGGGCTTTTATTTGCTGCAAGCTTTTTGATTACTGCTTCAATTTCTTCCATAGTTATTGGACTATTGAGATGTTTGGATTCCTCCTCATGGAGTTTTGGGATGTTATATTTATCTAGGAAAATGTCCATTTCCTCCAGGTTGTCCAGTTTGTTGGAATAGAGTTGTTCATAGTATTTTTTAACAATCCTTTGTATTTCCACAGGGTCTGTTGTTATTTCTCAACTTTCTTTTCTGATTTTGTTTATTTGGGTCTTCTCTCTTTGCTTCTTGATGAGCCTGGCTAGAGGTCCATCAATTTTGTTTATCCTTTCAAAGAATCAGCTCTTTGTTTTGTTGATCTTTTGAATTGTTTCTTTGGTCTCCACGTTGTTTATCTCCGCTCTGATCTTCACTATTTCCTTCCTTCTGAGTACACTGGACTTTTTTTTGTTGCTCTCTTTCTAGCTCTTTAAATTGTAGGTTTAGGTGGTTTATAACATTGTTTCCTGTTTTTTTTTGCTGTAGGCTTGTAGGGCTACTAACTTCCCTCTCAAGACTGCTTTCACTGTGTCCCATAAATTTTGTATTGTTGTGTTGTCATTGTCATTTGTTGTCATGATGTTTTTTATTTCTTCCTTGATTTCTCTGGTTACCCAGTCGTTGTTTGGTAGCATGCTGTTTAGTGTCCATGTGTTTGATTTCTTTCTATTGTTTATATTATAGTTGATTTTCAGTTTTATGCCACTGTGGTCTCAGATAATGCTTGATATGATTTCTATCTTCTTGAATTTGAAGAGACTTTTCTTATGACCCAATATGTGATCTACCTTTGAAAATGACCCATGTGCACTGGAGAAGCATGTATATTGTGTCGCTTTAGGGTGAAATGTTCTGAAGATGTCAGGTAATTCCATCCGGTCTAGTGAGTCATTTAGGATTGATGTTTCTTTGCTAATTTTTTGTTTAGAGGATTTGTCCAATGGTGACAGTGGGGTATTAAAGTCTCCTACTATGATTGTATTACTGTCAATCTCCCCCTTAATATCCTCCAGGCATTTTTTAATGTATTTAGGTGCTCCTATATTGGGTGCATATATGTTTACCAGAGTTATTTCTTCTTGTTGGATTGTTCCCTTTAGTATTATGAAGTGGCCTTCTTTATCTCTTATTATGTCCTTCACTTTGACATCTAATTTGTCAGATATAAATATTGCAACCCCAGCTTTTTTTTTCATTTCCATTTGCCTGAAATACCATCTTCCATCCCTTCACCCTCAATCTGTGTGCATCTCTTTTCATGAGGTGGGTTTCTTGCAGACAGCAGATATATAGATCATGTGTTCTTATCCAATCGATTACCCTATGTCTTTTGATTGGAGCATTTAATCCGTTTACATTTAATGTTATTATTGATAAGTACTTATCTGTTGCCATTTTCAGTCCTTACCCCTGAGCTCCTTCTTTGCTTCCTCTTTCTTTTTATTACAGCGGACCCTTTAACATTTCTTGCATCGCTGGTTTCGTGGTAATATATTCTCTTGGTCCATTTTTGTCTGCGAAGCTTTTCATTTCACCTTCAATTTTGATTGAGAGTCTTGCAGGGTACAGTATTCTTGGATTCAGACCCTTCCTTTGCATGACTTTGTATATTTCATTCCATTCCCTTCTAGCCTGACGAGTTTCTGTTGAGAAGTCAGTAGCTAGTCTTCTGGGAGTTCTTTTGTATGTAACTTTCTGTTTCTCTCTGGCTGCTTTTAAGATTCTTACTTTGTTATCAGTGTTTGCCAATTTAATTATAATGTGCCTTGGTGTCGGTTTGTTGGTGTTCATTTTGCTTGGAACTCTGTGAGCTTCTTGGATTTGTGTGGATTTTTTCTTTTCTATACTGGGGAAATTTTCTGTCATTATTTCTTCAAACACGTTCTCTAATCTTTGTTCAGTTTCCACTCTTTCTGGAACCCCAATTATACGGATGTTGTTTTGTTTCATGTTATCCCAAAGTTCCCTTAGGCTCTCCTCTTGCTTTTTAACTTTTTTTTCTAGAAGCTGAAGTACTTGGGCATTTTTTCCTCCCATGTCTTCTAGCTCACTGATGTGGTCCTTTGCTTCTTCTAGTCTACTTTTGATGCTTTCTATCGAGTTCTTCATGTCATTGTTCATTTCTTCTTCTTTATTCTGCACCTCATCTAGTTTCTTCATCTCCTCTTGGCTCTTCTTCCCTTCCTCTTGGCTCTTACCCATATTGTCGAATTTGTCTTCCAATCTTTTAAACCAGCTTATGATCGTTTCTCTGAACTCTTTCTCTGGCAGGCTTGTTTCTGCTTCTATTTCGTTTACTTCCTTTTCTGGTGAAACCTGCCTTTCTGTCTTATGTGGCCTGTTTCATTTTCTGCCCATGGTCTTTCTTCTCTGGGTGTCTGGTTATGTAGTTCTCTCTCCTACGTTGATTGAGAAGCACAAACTACATCATGACCAGGTACATCACGCAAGGCTCTGAGTAGAAATGTATTTAGGATGTTAATAATCAGAAATAAGGTGACCACCAATGGAGGAAAAATTAGGGGTAAATAGCGAAAGAAGAAGAGGAAAATGAGAAAAAAGAAAAGAAAGAAATGCCAAATCAAATTGGGAGAGCGAGAGAAAAAAGAAAAAAAAAGATAAATAAATAAACAAAAAAATAAAATACAATAAAATAAGAAAATAAAAAAGAGAAGGAAAGAGGAAGAAAAAAAGTCAGAGAGAAAAGAAAGTGTTTAAGAGAGAAAGGGGGAACAAAATATAG
Source organism: Lasiurus borealis (assembly GCA_004026805.1). Lineage (NCBI taxonomy): Eukaryota > Metazoa > Chordata > Mammalia > Chiroptera > Vespertilionidae > Lasiurus > Lasiurus borealis. Next base: position 70,025 of record PVJN01002090.1, on the reverse strand, counting down.
AAGTCAAGAGACAACTCCAATAGAACCATCATTAATCCCAATAAAGGCCAGCAACCAGTACCTAGAGCTTAATGTAAACTGGAAATAGCAACTGGTATCGAGGGAGGTGAGGGAAAAGAGAGGTAGAAAACAAAGCAAGCAAAAATAAAAATAAAACAACTAGTATAAACTAAGAGAATCTCACAAAAAATTTCAAAATATTGATATAATCACTTTTTAGGCAAATAGCAACAAAAGGACTTAGAGAAAAAAGCAACTTTTTGGCTAGTGAAGGCAAGAAGAGAGAGGTTTGTGTGGACTTGTAGTAGGGGATTTGAAATTAGATATATAAATGGGGTGAAATTTTAACTAGGTAAAGAGAAAGAATAAGGAGAATCTAAAGTTGGAAAAGGGAAAGAACTAAGACAACAAAATGGGGAAAATTAGGAGGAACGTTTTGGCGTAAAGGTAGAGTTGAGTTGGAGTAATATTATGGTAAAGGAAAGATGAAAATAGAATGTAGAACTCTAAACCTGAAATAAAATAAATAGAAAACAAAATGACACTTTTTTTTCCCAAAAAGGTAAAGTACTAATATTAAATAATAATACTAGTTTAAAACAAAAATGTAATAGTTAAAAAGGAAAAATCAATTGATGCGGAAAGAAAAAAAATAGTCTTTTAATTAATATATGTGAAAATGAAAAATAAAATTAAAAAAAAAGAAAAGAAAGAAAAAAAAAAAGAAAAAAAAAGGATAAGAAAAAAAAAGAAAAAAAATTAGGATGCTCCTTCACTTCCACTATTCAGAATTGATCTCTGTGCCAAAGCAGGGGATCTCTCTAGGCTGTGCTCAGATTCTGCTACTCTGTGGTTCTCAAATCCAGTTTGTGGGGGTTTTGCAGCCTGGACCGTGTAATAACTCCCAGGCTGTCCTTCTGCCCCAGAAAGAAAAAAAGAAAAAAGAAAAAAAAAAAGGAGTCGTTTTCCAGAGCTCTCCTCCATTATCAGCTCAGAGGGTGTGCCTCCACACTTAGGGATCACGCCCTGACCACCTCTGGGAACCTCTCCAGTGGCAGCTTTCCCATAGCCATTCTCCCAAGGCATACTCGTCTCTGTTTTGCGGGGGGCGGGGGGGTAGGAGACCTCATCCCTACCCGGGTGAAATCTGACCCTTCCTCGTCCTGCGTGGATCTCCAAATCCGCCACCCGTGAGTCTGAGCTGCCTGGAAAGCCGTGCTCTCTGTCCCTGGCTGCTTGGGGTGCCTCCCTCATCCCCAGCTTCCAGACCTCCCTTTTATCCCAGGCGCAGTCTGACCTCACCATGTGAGTCCGCTGCGTGTCCGTGCCGATTGGAGAGCGGAGCTCTGGGTCCCTGGGTCCCCAGCTGCTTGATGTGTGTGCAGCTGCCGGCTTCAGATGGCTGCAGACATCTACCTCCCTCTGAAAGATGGCGCAGTCTCCGCATTCGTGCTGGGGGCTTGGGCGGGCAAAAACCCCTTGGCAGTGGGGCTGCCCGGCTGGGAGAGCCCCGTGCAGCAGTTCCCCGCCTTCTCCTGGAGGATAACTGGCTCTTAACTTTCCACCAAACACTCCCAGTGTGACTCTCAGCCGCTCTCTCTCCTTCTGCCCAGCGACAAAGCTCCAGACGTGTCTGTTTACTCCGCGGCCGTTTTTCCAGATATAAATATTTCTACACCAGTTTTTATAATTTCCATTTGCCTGACAAACAGTTTTCCATCCCTTCACCTTCAGTCTGTGTGTGTATTTTTTTTTTTTTGAGGTACGTTTCTTGTAGACAACATATATATGCGTCATGTTTTCTTATCCAATCCATTACTCTAAGTCTTTTTATTGGAGCATTTAATCCATTTATATTTAAAATTATTATTCATAGGTACTTATTTGTCATCATTTTTATTCTTTCCCCCTGTGTTCCTTCTTTGCTTCTTAATTCTTCTTCTTCTTCTTCTTCTTCTTCTTCTTCTTCTTCTTCTTCTTCTTCTTCTTCTTCTTCTTCTTCTTCTTCTCCTTCTTCTTCTTCTTCTTCTTCTTCTTTTCTTTCTGCAGACCATTTAGAATTTCTTGCCTTGCTGGATTGATGGTAATATATTCCCTTAGTCCTTTTTTGTCTGTGAAGATCCTGATTTCACCTTCAATTTTGATTGATAACATTGCTGATTACTGATATCTTGGATTCAGACCCTTCCTTTGCATAACTTGGTATATTTCATTCCATTCCCTTATGGCCTTATTAGTTTCTGTTGAGAAAACAGTCACTAGTCTGCTGGGGGTTCCTTTGTAGGTAACTTTCTGTCACTCTCTGGCCACTTTATGATTCCTACTGTCGTTGGTGTTTGCCAATTGAATTATAATGTACCTTGGTGTCTGTCTTTTGGGCTTCATTTTGCTTGGTACTCTGTGAGCTTTTTGGATTTGTGTGGGTTTTATCTTTCCTGTATCAGGGAATTTTTCTGTCACTATTTCTTCAAACAGGTTTTCTATTCCTTGCTCATTTTCCTCTCCTTCTGGAACCCCTAGTATGCATTGTCCCAAAGTTTCCTTAGGCTCTTCTCTTGCTTTTTAATTATTTTTTTCTAGAAGATCTTCTACTTAGGTATTTTTTTTTTCTACCTTGTCTTCTGGCTCACCGATCTGGTCCTCTCCTTCTTCTAGTCTATTTTTGATGCTTTCTATTGAGTTCTTTATTATAGCTATTTCATTATTCATTTCTTCTGGTTCCTTTTCATTTCATTTTGTTTATTACTCTTATGGTATAATTTTTCTTCTATTCTTTTCAGTCGCCATGACCATTTATATGAATTCTTTCTCTGGCAGGTTGCTTGCCTCCATTTTATTTGCTTCCTTTCCTGCTTTTCTTTCATGTGAGGGCTGTTTCTTTGTCTCCCTATAGTCTATCTTCTCTTTGTTATTGGTTATGTAGTTCTCTCTCCTGCATTGATTTAAAGGCACAAAATACAACCCAAACAGGTACAACATACAAGGCACTGAACAGAAATATATTCATGATATTAATAGCAAAAAATAAAGCTGAACATGAGATAGAGACAAATTAGGGGAAAGGATAGAAATTAGAAGAGATAAAGGAAGAAAGAAAAGAGAAAGAGAAGAAAGGAGTGCCAAAATGAAATTGGGAGAAAGGAGAAAAAGGGAAAAATAAAAAAAATAAAAAGTAAGAGAGAAAAGTAAGAGAATAAGCAAGAGAAGGGGAACAAATTATTTATATGGGGAGAAAACCTCAAAGGAACAGCCAGTAATCCCATAAATGCCAGCAACCAGTACCTGGAGATTAATACAAATTACAAATAACAACTAATATCAAGTGAGGCAAATGAAATAGAAGTAAAATACAAATGAAAACAAAGCAAGCCAAAAAACAAAACAAAACAAAAAAATAAGGAAAACAATTTCACGATAAAGTATAAAAATCGATATAATCAACATTCAAGCAAACAACAAAACAGGGACAGAGATAAAAACATATTTTTTGGATAGTGAAGACAGAGAAGAGAGATGTGTGTATGGACTTGGAACAGGGGATTGGAAATGAGATATATAAGTAGGGTGAAATTTTAACAGGGGGTAAAAAGAAAGAATAGGGAAAATATAAAGTAGGAAAATGGTAAAAGAAACAGGAAAAAAATTGGAAAAGTTAAGAAGAGAGTGATGGCATAAAGGTCGAGTTGAGATAGAGTAAAATGATGCTAAAGGAAAGATGAAAATAGAATGTAGAACTCTAATCCCAAAGTAAAATAAAGATAAAATAAAATGACAGTTTATTTTAAAAAGGTAAAATAGTAGAAGTAATAATACTGATTGAAAATAAAAATGTAATAATTAAAAAGGTAAAATAAAGTGAGGGAAAAATAAAAAAGTTATTTTCTTAAGTAAAAGATGAAAAAAATTAAATATAAACAAGTAAAAATTTTAAAAACTTAAAAATTAAAAAAATAGAATGTGCAGTAATGAAGGTCATTCACTTCCTCTATTGTTGTGTTTGTCATGCCTGTTTCCCAGTCAGGACAGTATTGCAGTTGCCTACTTTCCATTGGTGCTCAGTGTTGCAGGTTATTTATTTTTATTATTACACAAGAGTAAATTTGTGAATCAGCCCCTGAGTGGCAGTGTTTCTGGATTGTCCTATGAGACTGTAGGTCCTCTCTAACCAATGCTTAGATCCTGCTTTCTTTGTGGCACTCAATACCGGTTTGTGGGAGTGGGCTGCCCCAGAGCTGTTTCTCTGACGGTCACTCCCTGCTCCTATACCCAGGTTCCAGAAAAACAACTTTCCCCTGCAGTCTCCCAGGGTGTCCCCAACTCGGTGATCCTATGCATTGGGCTTAGCAATCAGAAGCAAGGATCTGAACAGGAAAGTGCGCAAGTCTGCATAGTCCCTATTCCCTGCTGTTGTCCAAGCAGCCGGCACCCTTTTATAACTCCCTGGCTGTCCTTCTGTGTCAGATCAAAATCGGTTGCTTTTTGGAGATCCCCTCCATTAGCAGCTCTGAGGACCCCCTTCCACATTTACAGAGCATGCCCTGCCCAACAGCCACAGATCTCCCTAGGTGCAGATTTCTCCTGGTCCCCCAGCTGCCAGTGTACACCTTTCTTTTCTGTGGGACCAGAGACCTCACCTTATCCCAGGTGAAATCTGACCTTTCTGTGTGGCGTGTGGAGCTCCTCTGAATCTGAGTGTATGCCCTAATTGATGACTGGTGTTCTAGGGTTTGTAGCTGTTCGGTGGGTGCTGCAGCTGTAGATTTTCAGGCTTCCATAAACATCCATTTTTCCCTTCAAGATGTTGCGGTCTTCATGTCCTAGCTGGTGGTTCTTGGAGAAAAAGCTGGCAGCAGTGGGGCTGCCCATTCAGGGGATCCCCATCCAGCAGCAGTTCCCCACCTTCTCCCGGAGTATAGCTGTCCCTTCGCTCGCCAACAAACACTCCCAGTGTGACCCTCAACTGTTCTCTCTTTCTGCTCAGGGACAAGGCTCGGGACACATCCATCTATTCTGCCACCATTTCTTTTTATCTTGTATATTTTAATTTAAAAGAGTTTGTGGACACTTTCTCTTCTAACTTATCGGTGTGACTTTGGTTAATATAATTATACAGGATTCAGGTTTACAGTTCTACAATATATCATCTGTATATGATATTGTGTGTGTATCACTCCAAGTCAAGTCTTATTGAGCACCTAAATATATCAACAAATCTTGATAAGCATAAAGTAAGAGGTTGACAGTAATACAGTCATAGTAGGGGATTTTAACACCCCATTGGCTCAAAAGATAGATCTTCCATTAAAAAAAAAAAAAGTCAAAAAGGAAATGGTGGCCTTAAATGACTCACATGGATTTAATTAACATCTTCAGAGCATTTCACTCCAAAACCGCAGATAATTTCTTTTTGGCCTAACATAGGGGCAATTTTAGTAGATTTTCAACTTCAAAATGTTCCATATTGAACAAACAATGTATTCTCCAGTAATGGATAAAGTATTCTATGTACGTCAATATCAAGTTTGATAAATGTGTTCTGCATCCCACTCATATTTTTACTCTTATTCTATTTAGAGATTTGTGTTAAAATACGAAACTAAATTTTAATTTTTTCTCTTAGTTCTATTTATTTTAGCTTTATAAATCTCGAGTGTATATCTTTTGATGAAGACAAATTTCATATCATTGCATCTTTTTAATACTAAATATATTATTATTATTAAATATTCTTCTTTACCTTTAGTTATGCTACTTTCCTTAAATTCCACTTTACACATATCTGAGTAAATCTGCATTTTTTAAGATATATTTTTATTGATTTTTCACAGAGAGGAAGGGAGAGGGATAGAAAGTTAGAAACATCGGTGAGAGAGAGACATTGATCAGCCGCCTCCTGAACGTCCCCTACTGGGGATGTGCCCGCAGCCAGTGTACTTGCCCTTGACCGGAATCGAACCTGGGACCTTTCAATCCGCAGGCCGACGCTCTCTCCACTGAGCCAAACCGGTTTTGGCTAAATCTGTATTTTTTTTGTGTGTGTTTATATAATGTATCTTTTGACAGCTTTTTTTTTTTTTAACTTTTTATATCTTTTATATTGAAGATACTCTTCTTGTGAAGAGCATATATTTCTATTTTTTTTAAATTTCTAACTGATAGTCTAACAAACACATTTTAACTTAATAACCTTTTTAAAAACCCTATCTTCAAATACAGTCTTATTCTAAGGTTTTGGGAGCTAGGATTTTAACATACAAATTTTGGAAAAAAAACACACAAAAAAATTCAGCACACAATAGTATATATTTGTTATTTTCATTGTTATTCCAGTATATTCTTTATGCTTCTATCTGGAATTATTTTTCTTCTGCTTAGAGGATTGTTTTTATTCTTGTTTTAATGTGAATTTCCTGCTATTTATTGCATGAACTTAATTTTTATTTAATACAAACATTTTAATTTTGCCTTCACTTTTCCAAAGACTTTTTTAAAATTTATTTTTGTAACAATTTTAGATTTACAGCATTATATCCAAAGTCCATAGTTCACATTATGGTTCACACTTGGTGTTGTATATTCTATGGGTTTTGACAAATGTATAATGAGATTTAGTCACCATTTAGTATACACAACTAGAGGCCTGGTGCACAAAATTTGTGCATGGTTGGGGCTGGGAGCTCCCTCAACCCTGCCTACCCTCTCTCCAATACAGGAAATCTTGGGGGATGTTAGCTTCCAGTTCAACACATTATGCAAAGAAACTTGACCTTGGCAGCCCGGCAGCACCTAATAGAATTCCATGTCTTCAGTAACGTCGGATAGTTTTTCTGAGAGTTCAATGTCAAACCAAATAGATCAATCAACACTGCTTTTCACATCCTTCAGTAATGGTACAAATATCTTCAAAGAAGATTTTTGTGCCCCCCAAAGTCACCTGTAAAGAATTATTATCATAAATAAGAATGCAAAATTAGATCAATCTTATAGTTACAACAGAAATATATGGCTGTGGGGGAAAAAAATCACACTGATCTAAAAATGCGACCGACATTGTAACTCCAGACCTCTCCCAGAAAAGTCAGAAAATTGTCATAAGAGAATCATGACAATTAAAGCAAAGCTATTTCTTAATTCATTTTTCCAAAAGGATATTTACATCTTTCCAGAAAGGCAACAGTTTCTCTGTTTTTATTTTCATATAGGGAATTTTAAATAGGAATTTACCTGTGGACTTAGACAAAGTCTTATTTTTTAACTACATGTTATCAATTTAAGTGATATATTATTAATCTTCACAAGATTGCAATGTTAGGTCACATCCCTTCATAAGAAATATGGGGCCTTACATTCATTATGTTAAACGAAGCTGCAGTTTAAAAGTCCCATTTTTAAGAGATAAAGCTAAAATAACCTATACATTTCTCTCCAGGGTTACAGAATACTCCATGCATGGCAATTACTACAACATGACTGGGATTTGTGTGAGACATGCTTGCTATCTGCTCCCTACTTCTTCCCATCTGTGGTTCTTCTCACCTCAGCCCATCCTCCCACCCAGGTGGGTAGTCAGTCTTTGGGGACCTGCTTCTGTGACCCCCTGTTCCCCAGGCTTCCTCTCCCCACCATTCGTAATGTCCACTCCCTACTGTACAGGACTCCAGCTCAGGTGCATTGCTTATTAAGAGAAGTGCGAGATGACCGTGAAATTCCACAAAATGCATCTGTAGTAGGTGGGTCCAGGCAGTCTCATGCTGGGCTCCAGGTGCTGTCTCCATTTGCCCAGACCTGCTCAGGGAAGGACTTTCAGATTGATGATGCCCTTCGAGTGCCACACCCCTCTTCCTCTCCTGCACTAAACTTTGGCTCTCACCCCCACCTGTGGTCTGTGGTAAGGCTTTGCCATGACCCATTTCACCCCACCCCAACTCACCCCAGCCTTCCCCACCCTGTGCCCAGCCCAGCAACACCTGGAAGCCACAGGCAAGTCATTTGAAATCTCAGTCTGTCCCCACACTGTAGGGACCACCACGGCCCATGCACCTGCCTCACTTACCTCAGCAAGGACTTTATGGAGCACTGCCTGCCTGGGGCCCCTGCAGTCTGAGGACAGACTGCTAGGCAAGATTACTGGTGGGAAGGCCAGGGTGAGTGGAGAGGCTGTGGGCATTGGAAAGGGGAGTCAGCAGTTCCCAGTGAAGGCGGCCCATGGAGCCTGCTCCCCATTGCCCTGCCCCCGCTATGGGCTACACCATCTTGTGACAGCATGACTGTCAATTTGCATATTCCCTCTTTATTGGATAGGATAGATTCAATGACTTAGAAATCTGCTGTTCTCTACAGACTCATCCCTTCTTCCCCTCAATTCCTGGGCACCACTGACCCTTTCACAGTTTCCATAGTTTTCCTTTTCCAAGATGTCATATAGTTTAATCATAAGGGGTGAAGACTTTTTAGATAGGCTTATTTACAAATTAGTAATATGCACTTAAGTTTCCTCTATGTCTTTTCATAGCTCAATAGCTCATTTATTTTTATTTATTGCTAAATGATATTTAATCATCTGATCCTACCACTGTTTTTTTTTTTTAATCCATTTATCTCCTGAAGCACATCTTGGTTGTTTCCATGCCCATGAGAAAAGAATGAGAATTCTATTTGCTGTAAATTCTTGTCAACATTTGGTGTTGTTAGTGCTAAGCATTTTGGCCATTTTAATAAGTGTTTAGTGGTATCACATAGGTCTTAATGTCTAACTCTCTAATGACATATGATGTTAAATTTTTTATGTTTATTTGCTATCTGTGTTTCTTCTTCAATGATGTTTCTGTTCAAGTTTTTGTTCATTTTTGAAAATTGGGTTGTTCATTTTCTTATTACTTTTAAGAGTTTGTGTATATTTTGAATAAAAGTCCTTCATCAGGCATATCATGCAAATATATTCTCTAATTATGAGACCTGTCTCTAATTCTTTTAACAGTGTCTTTTATAAAATATGAACTTTAAATTTTAAAGGATTCCAGGTGATCAATTATTTCTTTCATGGATTGTGCCTTTGGTTTTATATCTGAAAAGGCATCATCATATCCCAAATTACATAGATTTTCTCTTGTGTTACTTTGTAGGAGATTTATAGTCTTAAATTTTACATTTAGGTCTATGATCAATTTTTACATTTTTGTAAAGGGTATAAAATTTGTGTCTAGATTTATTATTTGTACATGAATGTGCAGTTGTCCCAATATCATTTTTGAAAATGCTGTGTTTTCTCTGTTATACTGCATATAAGTATATTTTTTTCACTTCTAAATATATTTTTATTGTTATTCTCTGTTATATTGACTTGTTCCTTTGTGAAAGAGCAGTTAATTATATTTATGTAGGTCTGTTTCTGGGCCTTTTATTGTGTTCCATTGATCTGTTTTTTCTATTCTTTCATCAGAAGCACACTGTCTTGATTACTATGGTTTTAGAGTAAATATTAAAGTATGGTGATGTCAGTTATTTGACTTTTTTTTCAATATTGTGTTTGTTATTCTGAGTCTTCAGCTTCTCTATATAGATTTCAGAATCAGTTTGTCAATAACCACAAAATAACTTGTTGGTATTTTGTTTGGGATTCCTGGAATCTATAAATTGGGAAAAAGTAACATCCTGAATAAATTAAGTTTTTCTATTTATTATGGATTTAAAATTTTTATGCCCCCAAAACTCATATTTTAAAACCCTATAGGCAATGTGATAGAGTTATAAGGTGGGTTATTTCAGAAGTAATTGGAATAAAAAGAGTATTGAGGTTAGAGCCTTCATTAAAAGAAGGAATACCCTTATTAGAGCCACTAAACTGCTAACATCTCTTTATTATGTGAGGATACAATGAGAAATTGGTAGTCTGTAACTCAGGAGGGAGCAGAATTCAATGATGCTGATATGTTGATCTCAAATTTCTAGCTTCCAGCACTGTGAAAAATATTTTTTGTTGTTGTTTATAAGCCAGCCTAGTATATAGTACTTTGATATAGCAGCCTGAAATGACAAAGACAGAATTTGGTATCAGGAAATGGAGATGCTTTATAACAATACCTAAAAATGAGGAAGTGGCTTTGGGCCTGAGTAATACATAGAACTGGAAGAGTTTTGAGGTGCATATTAGAAAAAGCTTTTATTGCCATGAATAGACCTTTAAAAAGGGATTTTTCTCTTCTCAGAAAGAAGAGAGCTATAGAGAATCCTCAGTCTTAAAGTATATAACTGATCATGGACATGAAGTTGGTAGAAATATGTGGTAAAGTCCATTCTAATAAGGTCTGATATAGAAATGAGTAATATGTTATTAGAATCTGAAGAAAAGGCAAATCTTGTAATAAGGTGGGGAAGAATTAGCCTGGATTGTGTTGTGTTGCAGTGTTTTGTGGAATATAGAACTTGTAAGAGATGAAATTGGATATTTAACTGAAGAGATTTCTAAGAAAAGTGTTAAATATTTGGCTTTCCCCCATCTGACTACTTATAGTAAAATTCAAGGAGAGAGAAATGACTTAAAAGATGTGACTGTTAAGCAAAAAGAAACCAGAATTTAATGACTTAGACATTTTCAGCATGTCTATGTTACCAAAACAATGAGAAAGCATGTTTGGAAGAGGACATCAAGAATGTGGCTGAGTGACAATTTGATTAGAGAAGTATAGACATGAACTATGTTCTTAATCAACCACCTTCAAAAAGCCAGAAATAGAGATGAAATTATACTATTGGAGACACTTCCAGCTGAAAATAAATAACATAAAGGAAATGGAACAAAGTGAAGGAAGACTGCCATACTTCTTAGACTTAAAGGACAGAGCCATAGAACTATTCTTCTGTCAGCATGTAATATTCTGCAAAACAAGGGAAGAAATACCCAGAGGTCATTCAGAGATCATTAGTGCTTCCTGCTGCTACTTCAATTACAAAGTGCAGTTATGTTACCAGAGGCTGCAGTTCTTCAGCAATGTTGCAGGAAAACAATTTCAGGGATGCTCACAGAGGAGTTTAGTGATAGTGGCAAGATTTATTAGGGCAAAAAATGACAAACAACAGTACACTCTTGGTGAAGCAGAGAGAGCAGGCAGGCTGTAGGTTGGTAGCTGCATGGACTCAGGAAAGGAAGTTACAGAGGCAAAACGAGAGTCCTCTACCACTACTTGCTACTTGCAAGTCTCATGAAAACCCTTAGAGTTTAGGAGAAAAAAAGACAAAAAGTACTTAAGTGCCCGCGAGAAGGAAGCACATGGACATGCTCCAAGGAAGGTGCAAACTGGGTTCTTTGTCTACCAGCCATATATTTCCTTGGGTTTGAAAGTTCAGCTTTCTTTCAAACTAACCAATCTCTTTCCTGGCTTTTCCAGAGCTTGTGTTTGTATCCTCCCTTATCCAGTATCTTTCCTGGATTTTTGGGGCGTGTGGCTTTCTCCAATCTGATCCTTTCCACAGACTTTCTCTGGCGAGTGTCCTCTCCCATTTACGTTTGCCATTTTGTCTCCTTCTACACATGCCTCATAGTTCTACTTCCTTGTTTTGGTTTCTACTGCACACGCTTAGTAAAAAGAATCCCTATGCACATCCTGGCTTCTACTGCACATGCACTCATTGGAAGGCATTCCCCTTGACCTTTTCTCCTCTCCCTGTAAAGCTGGTAGAATAATACTGGTTGCCTGTTTACCACCCCAGGTGGCTATAAAGCTGTCTCTCCTGCCTAGTTGATTAGGCAGGATGTTGTCCAGAACAATGCTGGTTAAACCCTGGGGTGCCTGTGAAACTGCTGTTTCCTGACTTAATCAGGCTTAGTTTGCTTCTTTCTCTTTTGTTGATAACCAATTAACTGCATACTCTGACAGCTTCAATTACCAGCAGAGACATGAGGATAGGGCAATCCAGAAGAGACATGGAGTTGTGACCCTCACTGCAATGGGAAACTGTGGTGTGGGTAGGGCCACTGCAGAGAGCTACAGCATGACCATTATCCCACCAATGTGTGGGGTAAATCTGCTATCCCATTATGTCTGGAGGGAAGAACATTGAGCCAAAGTTTATCCTCAAACCTTAAGATCTCATGGAGCTTGGTTTGTGAGGTTTTGGACTTGTTTGGGATCTATCCCTCTTTTCTTCTTTCTTATTCCTCCTTTTTTGAAATGGGAATCTCTATTCCATCATTGCATTTTGGAAGCATATTAACTTGTTTTTATTACATGGGAAGCATTTTAAAATGAGCCATAAAAATTTCTAAAGTATGTCAAATGGTAAAACAATGGTTTTAATTTAAGCAAATAGTTGAGGTTATGGTAAATCCAATAAAACCAAAATGTGGTGTTTGAGTCCCAATTCATTGTCTTGACAATTGAATTTGTGGACAAATATGGTTAGCAGAAGCAAAGTTTATTGAGAGAAGCCAGTCCTGGAAAAGGTGCAGCTGGGGTTTCAAAATCAGGCCAGTGTATAGAGCTTCCATTCCATATTGCAGCCTGGTATAGTAGTTCAGCATCCAAGCTAATTAAAGTCTATCAGTCCATGTGTGAAGTCCCAAGAAGGCTAAAAAGGGCTAATTCTAATGTAGCCCTGATATTTGTGGGGAGGGGTAGCAGTTTGAATCCATCCCAGCAATCCCAGTGTATAATCTTGATAACCTATAATTAAGTCACTACCTCCTTCCCAGAAACTGGTCTTGCAGAACCTGTTACAAAGGCTATAGAACTGTGAACAGTGCATTGCCCCGGAGGGTTATTAATGCTGGCACCAGCCAGACAATCAGATATGACCTGGAGACCCTCCCAACACCTGGGGGCCTTCTTGCAAGGCCCACAAAAAGGAAGAGAAGCATAATCCATATTTGTGGGTCAAAGATCCCAGAAAGATATAAAAGAGAAGGCCCTGCATGTTACTTTACTCAGATTTGGAAAGTTATTCCATGAGTCCACCAGCATAAACAGTGTTACTCCTTTTCTTTAAAGCATTGCTTGGTTTTTCTTTGGTCTTCTGCAACACCATATGCTCTCATAAATTCCATGTGGTCATAAGCCATGTGGGCACAGGAGCATATCCCCTGCTACAGGAGATCCAAGAACCCAGTGTAACAGAGAGAGAAGAGATTGTGCTTCTTTGTCTAGGGATTGGTTATATGCCTCACTGCCTTGTGATTGGTTGTCTGCAAGCTGCCTGTTTTAGTAACATGCATAAATTTTAAAGCTCATGTCTCCCATGCTTGCTCTTCTTCCCCTGCCCAGCTGGGTTGCCTTAGCAATTCTGCCTAGCTCAGTTCCCCAATTCTACTTCCTCCCCTTATGGCCCCATTCTTGATTACCTAGCCCTCTTATCCCTTCACCAAAATGGCCATTTGGTATTTCCATGTTTCCTGCAAAGCCATTTTTGGCCTGTGTATTCCTTTGTGAGAGCCGCATCCTGCATGGCTTAGGTATGGGACCTGGAGAAGGGCCACCCACAAATGAATTACTAGACAAGAAATATGAATTAGGAAATTATGGGGGGCAAGGCGGAGAGACTTTCTCTAGTGGAAAGGCCTTAATGGTACCCAGGACCTGTTAGCTTTATATTCAATTTTATATACACATCTTTCCCTTAGTCAGGCAGGCAATCCGGTAGTAGACAGACTATCTTAAAGGTCAGTAAATATTAGTAAAGATTTACTTTGAGACTATTAGGTCAGGCAATTGCTTGAACTACCATTGTCTCAACAGAACAATCAGTGTATAGCTTTTAGCCCTTGCCAAAGCTCAAGGTCCATCAGCCTTCTGGGTTCCTTGTTAGCACTTTCCTGATAGTGCAGACAATGGGTAGCTTCCAGCATTTGTTCAGACATCATAGTGCATTTAAGCTGGACTTCATTCAGATGAAGGAATTTGTGAGCTAAAATTATTGAGAGATGTCTTACATTATTGCCAGGGTTTATAAAGTCACTTAAAGAAAATCCAAATTGGTGATCACTTCCTTTTCCAATGAACTCCAAAGAGACAAAGACTTTAGTGATCATTGACTGCTAACTGAAATTTTTGTTTTTTGGAAGGAATAGTCACCTTCATCTACAACAGACACCAAAGACTCCAGGATGAGAAGCTACTGATATGAGAGCTAGCAGTTATCCTAAGACATTGGAAAGGCCTGTATATCTACAGATTGATGTTTAACTCAGAAATAAATTATTTTATTGTCTTTACCCCTGTGCTAATGATATTAGTCATAATAATAGTTATACCTCTTCTTTGGGTTTTTCTATATAGCCCAACTGTTTATCATTACTGAACATGTATAACCATTAACACATTTTATGGCTTATGTAAATATTATACTAGATGCAACATACAGAAAAATAAGACAGCAAAACTCGGATCATGATAGTTCAGAAGGTAAAAATGATCCAGTGTACTGTTCACAGTGAAGGCCATAATACTTGACTGCCTTTCATCTATCCGCTCCTCTGCTTTTGGGGAAAATTTGTCTTAACTCACATTCCATTAATATAGTATTGTGCCAATACCAATGGTCTACTATTTCAATGAGACAACATCCATATCGAGAGTTAACTAGGAATGAGCCTTTCTAGCACTGAGATCACACTATCCAAACAAAGGTTGGTCTTCAGTGCATCCTTCAGATGGATTTATGACTAAACGGGGAATTGTAGATGAAAAATGAGTTCTACGGAAAGTAACCTCACAAGATTTCCTGGTCATACATTCCTAACTGGGCAGGTCATGGTGAGTAGTTATACCTCAGGCATATAACATTTTTAGCAAAAGGTTTATCTCTGCCTTAAGCAAGACCTATCCAGACAAAAATGCTTTTTAATCTTTATACCTACTCAATCTTTTCATTTTCCTCAAGTGCAGTTTGCAGGATTTTGTTCTATGTTATTACTGCCCTTCCAGGCTTGGCACTTTAATGAGGTGTTGCAGGGGCCCTTCTGAAATACTGCAAAGTTATTATTGCATGTTGTGGGCAAGGAAGCATCCCAAAAAAGAAACACACACACACAGACACACACACACACACACACACACACACACACACACACACACACACACATTTGTGTCTTTCCACGATGCCATATTTATTAGGGGAGACTTCCCCAATGAGCCAATAGAATCACATACAGGTTACACACAGAAAAGAAGAGCTTACAAGATAGAAGCAAGCCGAGTGAACATAGGGTTCAAAGTCCCAGTCAGTAGCAGCATCTGCAGGTAAAATGGTAGGTGTCAATGTCAAGCCAGGCAGCTTCAGTGGAGGCATTAAGTCCAGTACAGTGGAAGTTTGGCCGGGGCTCAAGTGTGACCCCTGCTACAGCCCCGCTCCAGCATTGGGTGGTCAGAGCTCTGAGTTCTTATAGCTTACAAGGAGTGGATGTCCCATTCATATTGTTGTCAAGATGGAGTTCTTATCCAAATGTCCAGACTTGTGGTTTTATTTTGTATTATTTTTAAAAATATATTTTATTGATTTTTTACAGAGAGGAAGGGAGAGGGATAGAGAGTTAGAAACATCGATGAGAGAGAAACCGATCAGCTGCCTCCTGCACACCCTCTATTGGGCATGTGCCCGCAACCAAGGTACATGCCCTTGACTAGAATCAAACCTGGGACCTTTCAGTCCACAGGACGACGCTCTATCCACTGAGCCAAACCGGTTTCAGCCAGACTTGTGGTTTTAGATGTTCTAAGGTATGGTCAGCAAACTCATTAGTCAACAGAGCTGCAAAGGGTTCTTGTTATACCTTCCTAAAGGCGTTCTTGTTACACCTCATTACCTCAGTATTGCCACAGGCACTTGACATAACGCATAGCTGATAGTGACTCCATATTAGATTGTCCATTGTGCACTTGCTCTATTCATCATATATGTTGAGATTTCAACAATTTATACCACACATTGTCTATGAAAAATCAGAATAAAAATGCACCTTTACTCAGGAAGAACTTTTTTTTTCTTGCAGGTATTTATTGTAGAGACTGACTACTTAAACCCATCAGACATTAGGCTGACTGAACCTGTGACAATTATTTTGTGGATTAGTTTATTTCCAATTCTCCCCTACTTGTAGGATGTAGCCTATCATGGTTTGTAACTGTAAGCCATGTTTACTAGGATTTCTCCTCCTTGGTTGGTCCTAAAATCTGATTCAATCTGCCACCTTTAGGACTCCTGGAAACAAGGTTTACTAATCTTCTTAGCCTCTTAGCTACTCTTAAGAATTGTCAAATGCATTGAGGGAAAATATAACAGGAATTTGAAGCCCACCTCTTTGAATTTTCCTTCTTTTGAGAATCATCTGTTTAAGCCCTCAAAACCCTGGTATTTCTCTGATGTCATCGAACTATGCTGTTCTTATCTTTATACTTTGCAAGCTTTTCTGGTTGTTCTTGCATAAATAAGTGTTCCACAACAAGAAAGTTCAACTTCACTGGAAAGAAGCATCTCCTCTTTTACTTTTTTTCAGAATAGGCAATTAGTTATTAATGAAAGGGAAGGGAGCAAGTTACACCTGATTAAGTCAGGAAAGGCTAATTTCCCAGTCATTGCAGGGAGTAACTGACATCATTCTGGACAACAATCTGCCTAGTCCACCAAGCAAGAAAGACACCTTTATAGTCACTCAGGGCAGGGGGGAGGGGAGGTGGTAAATGGGTAACCATTGTTCTGCAGGGTTCACAGGGGGGAGGGAAAAACAGCAAGGGGAAATTTCCTTTTGCTGTACACGCTCAGCAGAAGCCAAAAGAAGAAGTAGAACTATAAGCCAAAATGGCAACCATTAAAAGGGGAGGGCAATAGCCTGGAAAAATCTTGGAAAAAGATTGGATTGAAGGAGGGCATAATCCCTCCAGAAAATCCAGGGAAGAGATTGCATGGGTAGATGACCCCAGCACAGGCCTGGGAAAAGCCAGAAAAGAGACTGAATCATTTGAAAGAAAGCATGCTCTTTCTCCAGAAACTCAAGGACCTCAGGGCAGCTGCTACCTTACAGCCTGCCCATTCTCTGCCTCTGTGAGAGTGTACTGTCACTTTTTGCTCTAATAATCTTGCCACTATCACTAAACTTCTCCTATGTGAGTGTCCTTGAAATCTTTTTCTCACACACCACCAAAGAGCCAATTTCCTCTGGTAACACTTTTAAGAAATTGTTCTTCCAAAAAGAAAAAAAAAATACATAAGAAGAGAAAATGTCATCATTTCTTTCATCGACATATATGCCTCCTTTTTGACTCAATTTTTATAATTTTCTCAATCCTGATTTTTCATAATCTTTGATCTAATTTTTTCATTAAAATAAATCTGCTTTTGAAAACCATTCTTTTTTTATATGTTCTATATTTGCTATCATACCTCAAAGTAACTTCAGAACTCCTTATTTACATATATCTTTCTCATTTTAAAATATCTCCTTAAAATATTTCCCATATGATTTTTATGAAATTATATTTGAATATGTACATACTATTAACTTAGACTTCTGTAGCGTTTTATCGTTTTCTTTTCTTTTCTGGTTTTCCAAGTAATACTGTTTCATGTGGAATTTTTGGTGGTAAGTAAGGAATTAAGTAACCTGTATTCTTATTTCCTCCGCTAATTAAAATTCTATTAAAAATCATTTGTATATACAAATTTCCAATTAATGCTTTTTAAAAATTAATGTTTTAAATGTATTTATTTTCCTGGGTTTTGCGTAGTTTTGTAATTTATCCTCGCATCACTTAGATATGGCATTTACATATTCTAACAAACACGAAGGTTAGGTGAACATGATTTAATTGAAGTAATCAGATGAATACATTCTCTAAAAGCATCAGTTATAAGGTGCTTCAGAGTTTGCATATGTGAGTAACATGCCTCATCACCTAATTTACTACAAACACATACACACACACATACACACACAGTTTTATTAATATTTTTGCTGAAAATGTTAGCAGACAACTGTCAAACTTATTAGCTCTTGTAATACATACACAGCAATAGTTGACAGATGTGACAGTTTTGAATGATCTACATAAATGATATCCAACAGCACCATTAACTTCCTTAGACCATTTAAATTGTGTAATGTGGGCTTTAAAAAGTACTTAAGTAGCCGAGACCGGTTTGGCTCTGTGGATAGAGCATCGGCCTGCGGACTGAAAGGTCCTGGGTTCAATTCCAGTCGGGGGCATGTACCTTGCTTGCGGGCACATTTCCAATGTGGGGTGTGTAGGAGGCGGCTGATCAATATCTCTCTCTCATCGGTGTTTCTGGCTTTCTGTCCCTTTCCCTTTATCTCTGAAAAATCAACAAAATAAAAAAGTACGTAAGTAGCTTCTTTCAAGTTTGATACAAAGTCTAGAACCAAATTTAATAGAATGACTAATATTAGCAAAAACTGAATTAATTTATTTATTTGTCTGTTTGTGTATTTTAATAAGCCAATGATATGACATGAACACAGTTGGGCATAATATTTAATAGTTTTCCATCTGGATTTGTTTAATTATTTAATTACAAAATAGCTCAATCATATGATATTAATAACTTCAATAAAAGTAAAGAAGTATATGAAATCTAAAAATATAATTTATCCAGTTATATTTGTTGTCAAAATTCAGTTTATAATTTATTTAAATTATTCTTTCATCCAATGAGAAAGAGAAATGGTAACATGACTTATTTGGATAGCAATTATCTTAGTTAATTTTCAAGTTTATGATTAAATCATTTGTGATTTTTTAATTAACAGTTTAATTATTTTGTAGTTTTTTGTAGTTTTTCATTTGCTCTCCAAAGGCTTGCATTTATTGTGAACAGCATTTTTTACATGTCAACACAAAAAGAATAAATTAAATTAAAAAAGTGAGATTTCTTATGTAACTGTTAAATTACCTTCATAGAGCTATCCTAGTTTCAGTGTTTTAGATATTAGGAACAGTTTTATTTTATATAAGAGTCATAACCAATCCAAAAGTCACACATAAATTGTAGTTGATGAGGCATTTGAACTTCAATTACAATACTGTCATTTTAACATAAAGAGCAATATTGCAAAAAAACAACAGGGAAGTTACAAGTTGATTAATAAATAATGAATGTTTACAGAAATACAAATGAGAACAGAGTAGGGAAATACCAAATTCTATACTGTGTCATACTGCATATACAACATTCTTTCTTGGAGTTGATTTTCCATCAACCATAACTTCCTTATGTTTCTCCCAAGAGTCTGCTGCCTAGTAAAAAGTAATTACATGTGGATAATAAAGAACATTATAAACTGATGAACAAAAGGATAGATACAGAGGCAGTAAAGCATTAAACAGACTGTGAAATTACAGCAGGAAAATTAAGGTTAGGTGAGGTAGATAAGAGATCAATCAAAGGACTTGTATGTATGCATATAAGCATAACCAATGAACATAGACATTGTGGGGGTTGGGGTATGCCAGGAGGGAGGGGGGCAATGGGGAGATATGTATAAAAAATTAATAAATAAATAAAAAATAAATAAAGTAAAAAAAAGTAATTACAGACATTACAGTAAAGAAATAAAAAGACTAAAGTAGAGAAACAGTAAAATAAATTATTGTCAGGGTTTTGTTCTTTTTTTTGGAAACGCACACACTCACTAAAAGTGATTAAATCAATGGAATGGTTTTCTTTTTTCTTTTTTTAAATTGATTTCAAAAAGGAAGGGATAGAAATATCAATGATGAAAGAGAATCACTCACTGATTGGCTACCTCTTACATGCCCGTTACTGGGGATCAAGCCCCCAACTTGGGCATGTGCCCTGACTGGGAATAGAACCATGACCTCCTGTTTCATAGGTTGATGCTCAACCACTGAGTCATACAGATTGGGTGCAAAATGATTTTCTTTGTTCAATGTGAGAAAAAAAAACTATGATATTAGAAAAATAAAGTGTACCTTCATTTATAAAGTGTCTCTTCTTTTATTTCATTTTTTTTTAATGAAGAGCATGCAACTTCCCAGTAACAGGTTCTCAAAAAATAATAGGACAAAAACAAGAGTTTTGAAAGCTAAAATGTTACAATTTCTCAATTAGAATCTGTCATCATATCCATTCCTAAACTAAAAAAATCAGGGTGATTGCTTCTTCCCTGAGTTGGGGAAAGCGCACTGCTGTGCAGATCAGAGCAGGGTTACTTCAGGGTGGTAAACAAGAAAATAGTACCGTGCAGAGGCAGCAACCAGTCATGAAAACACCATGAGTTTTGGAGTCAAGGCTGATTTAGATTTGAGTCCTGGGTCAAGAATTTATTTCCCATATAAACTAGGCCTATTAATTTGCCTCTCAGCCCAATCCTTACCATCAAATGAAGATAATATGCCATCTCATGGGGCTGGTGTGAGATGCTGCTAAAATATGCATACAAAAAGCCTAATAATCCCTGCCTTATAATTACTACTCACTGACTATTACATTTATTCTATGCCACTTGACCCTGAAGGGACCAAAATTCTGCCACCCTAAAGCTGCTCTTTAGATTATTCATTTTACGCTGTTCATTAATAAACAAGACACAGAAATAACTTTTGACCACTCCCTATCTCTTTTCCTGCCCCAAAAGATTCCGATTTAAAAACCTGCTTTTTAAAGGAAATATTAGGATGCTGCCTTAGCTTCATTTAAATTATATATGGGAAATAAGAGGGTTTCAGGCAGGGGCCTGTTAGCTAGATACCATTTATGACCCATTGTTTCTGAGTGCCCTAGCAATGACTTTCCTGTCATGTGTTCCTGCTCTCCTTCAACTACCTGTAAATCACCCATTCTCACTTCTGAAATCTAAGACCTTGCTACCCCTTTCTTTCCTTTGTTCAAAATATCTTATATATCCAGTGTCACCTCACTGGCTGGAATTTTCATGGATTTATCATATCTATGTGAATTCCCCAAGTGTTTGTATTAAACTTTTATTTTTTTCCGGTCTCTGTTCATTTGTTTAGAATTTAGAAGATGGGAGGGAAGGTTTAAATTTTTTTTTTTTTAGCACCCACAACCTTGAACAATACTATAAGCTCATATATACATTTCAAGCACAATCAGTAAGTAAAATAATTGAAAATGAAGATGGAGAGCTATTTCCCAGACAAACATGCTTTTTAATCTTTATACCCACTCAACCTTATTATTTTCCTCAAGTCCAGTTTCCATAATCTTGTTCTATGTTATTTCTCCCATTTTCAGGCTACTCATACTTGGTCACTTTAATATGATTTCATATGGAAGGATATGTTGAAATAAACAACCATTTTTTTCAGGGCCCTTTATCTTCCTATCAAAAGCTTTGCCTCTCGATTCCTTAAAAATACTAATCACATAAATTATTGCTTATTTTCATAGCTGGAAAGTCTGCAAAATAGAATCTTTATTACTGTGGTGATCAAACCACTTTTAAAATTCCCTAATCCTTATTTGTGTTTAGTAGACAGGTAAAAGATTAAGACTACATAAAAATTCTTCAGACTTTAAAGCTTAGAAGCTGAAGCTTAATTAAGTAGGCCACTACAAGTTTAAAAAAGAAAAGGTACATGAAAGAAAGTAAATCTGTAATGGGAAATAAATGTGCTATACTTATATTAGTCTGACTAGCCATTGAATGGAACTTAAATGAGAACGTACTAAGAAAGTGAACTTATAAGAGACTTTATAGAAAGCTAGCCATATTAATCTTAGTAAATATTAAAACCAGCTTGTTATTCTAACTGAATTCTTCTCAGAACTTGAAATTGCATATTACAAGTTTTCTAAAATATATTTTTATTGATTTCATAGAGAAAGGGAGGGAGATAGAAACATTAATGATGAGAGAGAATCATTGATCAGCTGCCTCCTGCAAGTCTCACACTGGGGATTGTGCCTGAAACACAGGAAATAAAGATCTACATCAGGAACACTGCCTGCACATCCACAACCTATTCCCCCTGATTTCTTTGTTCTCCTTCCCCCTCCCTCCTGATAAAAAACCTGGCCTGCACTGAAATGTTAAAATGGGCTTTGGGACAAGAGTCCCCCAGACCCTCAGGGTATTGGCACTTAAATAAACCACTTTCCTTCTCACCAGCACCTGTCTCGGTAGTTTGGGTCTTATTGAGCCAAGCAGCAGAACTTTGGTATGGTAAAAAATCTAACTTTTAAAACAAGTAATTAATCTTATTTATAGAAGAGTTAAGATTCTATGATAATTTATATATTAGGCCAAATGATTTTTAAAAATCACATTTTGTTGCAATGGGGTATGCCAATTCAATCATCATGTAAATAATGTCTAATTAAATAATGTAATTTGACTGAAATACTTACTCAGGAAGTTTCAAAAGACAAACAACGTGGTGAAAATGTAATGTAGGTAGTTTTTTTCCAAACAGACAATTGTGAAAACCTTTTTTCTAAATGTTTACAATGGATCTTGATATGAAATTGAAAGAACTGATTACATTAAAATTTATATACACTCAAAAAACATTCAGAATTCACTAACTTCTATTAGAAATTGTCATGTGTTCCTTTATGACAATGATAAAAATTAGAAGCTTTTTGGAGGACCCTTGTGAGGCTGCAATGTACCGACATGTATATCTCCCATAAGAACTGAAAAGATTCATTTCCCCAATGGTTTGGAATGTTACTGGCTCATAGTCTTCTGCTGTCAGTGCATCAATAAAATTGCACTAGGCTGCAAAAGTTGTTTAATCCTCTTCTCAGAGGTTACTCACACCTAATACTAATTCATGTGGGCTTTAAAAAGCCTGTTATTTTTGTCCCATCTTGGGACAATTATGAAACCATCTCGTTGTGCTAGGTAAGGCCTCATTGGGTATGCATAAAAGACAATTTTTTCCTCTGCTCAATTGTACTCCCTTTCCTTCTTCTACAGGTGTTTATCCTGAGGGTACTCTCTAATCAGATATATTAATACTCTCTAATCAGATATACTTAATAACATACATTTCTGAATTCTTCCCTACCCCAATTCAAACTACTACTTATCATAAAGTTTTTGTATAGAGTGACATAAAAAAAATTCTTAGATATGAATAAGGAAGTTTATATGTTTCTAAGGTCCAAAGATTTTTGCCTAAAAGTAACATCCTTAAGAATGTCAATGTACATTTTTATATAGAATCTTTCATTTTATAAATGAGTATCAGGACACTTAGATTGATTTGATCCTCAAAATATGTCTTGTGAAGCCTGGCCAGTGTTGCTCAGTGGTTTGGCATCAACCTATAAACCAAGAGGTCACAGTTCAATTCCTGGCCAGGGCACATGCCTGGGTTTCAGGCTTGATCCCCAGTAGAGGATGTGCAGGAGGCAACCAATCGATGATTCTCTCTCATCATTGATGTTTCTATCTGTCTCCCTTTCCCTCTCTGAAATCAGCAGTGGGCTGCTGTGGTGACCCAGCACTGACTGCTATGGCTGCTGGCATGGTGACGCAGCACTCACTGCTGAGGGGGATGCAAATCAGGTACAGAGAGAGGCCAGAAGAGAGAAGCAGGGTCTGATCCATAGCCTCTGTGGCAGGTGTTGATCAGTATGTACCTCTCTATTTCTTTCCAGGCTTGGTTAGCAACCATGCCTCCATTTCTCTCCAGGCCTCCACCAGGGCTGCTGATTAGCCCCAGCTTTCTAATCAGGCCCTGTTGATAGGCCCAGAGATGCTAACTGGCATAGAAACTGACAAATCAGAACCAAATTTGGGTCAACTGTGAGGAGCCAATGGCTGGCTAGGAGGCAGAACTTTTGATGCTGACTGGTATAGAAACTGACCAATCAGAACCAAATTAGAAGGCAAAGGAGGGCAGTTGGGGGCAAAATCAGGCCAGCAGGGTAGGGTAATTGGGGGCGAGATCAGGCCAGCAAGGGAGGACAATTGGGGGAAAACAGGCCAGCAGGAGAGAGCAATTGGGGGAGACCAGGCTTGCAGGGGAAGGTAGTGGGGGAAAGATCAGGCCAGGAGGGGAGGGCAGTTGGGGGCAATCGGGCTGGCAGGGGAACAGTTAGTTCTTAATCAGGCTGGCAAGAGAATGGTTAGGGGTGATCAGGCTGAAAGGCAGAAGTGGTTAGGGGCAATCAGGTAGGCAGGTAGGCAAGCAGTTAGGAGCCAGTAGTCCCAGATTGTGAGAGGGATGTCCTCTGGGATTTGGGCCTAAATGGGCAGTTGAACATTTCCCAAGGGGTCCCAGATTGGAGTGGGTGCAGGCTGGGCTGAAGGACATCCCATCTCCCCTGCTATTCCATGAATTTCATGCACTGGGCCTCTAGTATATACAGTGAGTGACCAGATTATTATGATCTCTGAACTCATAATAATCTGGCCACTCAGTGTATATAAATATATGTTAGAGGCCTGGTGCATGAATTCATGCATGGGTGGGGTCCAGCCAGCCTGGACAGGAGGAGTGGACATGGGCAGTTAGCCAGCCTGCCTGCTGGTCAATTTCCTGGTCAAGGGGAGAATTTGCATATTACCTTTTATTATATAGGATATATACTGAGTAGCCAGATTATTATGCATTCGGAGATCATAATAATCTGGCCACTTAGTGAGTGAGTGTGTGTGTATACATATATATATACACACACACTGGAGGCCCGGTACACAAAATTTGTGCATGTCAGGGGGGGGTGTCCTTCAGCCCAGCCTGCTCCCTCTCCAAACTGGGACCCCTTAAGGGATTTCTGACTGCCCATTTAGGCCTGATATTACTTGGATAGGGCCTAAACGGGCAGTCAGACATCCCTCTCACAATCCAGGATTGCTGGTTCCCAACTGTTCACTTGCCTGCCTTCCTGATTGCCCCTAATTACTTCTGCCTGATCTCCCCTGTGGGCCTGGTCACTCCTAACTGCCCTCTCCTGCAGGCCTGGTCACCCCTGACTGCACTCCCCTTCAGGCTTAATTACCCCCCCATTGCCCTCCCCTGCTGGCCATCTTGTGGTGGCCATCTTGTGTCCACATGGGGACAGTCATCTTGTGTAGTGGAGTGATGGTAAATCTGCATATTACTCTTTTATTAGATAGGATAGAGGCCTGCTACACAGAAGGAGGCCAACTGGTTTGCCCTGAAGGGTGTCCTAGGTCAGGGTGGGTGTTTTCTTAGGGTGTGGGGTGTTCTGGGTAAGAGGCCTGTGATGGTTTGCAGACCAGCCATGGCTGGCCCCCCCACCCCAGAAACCCAAGCAGAGGCCCTGGTATCTGGTATTTATTTATTTTCTACAATTGAAAGTTTGTAGCCTAGAACAGAGCCAAGCCTTATGCTCACACAGCCATTGAAACTTTGTTGCCTTAAACAGAGGCCTGGGCTGGACAGGGTGTGCAGAAAGCTTGGCTTCCCCCATTGCCAGGGGAAACCCAAGCCTCCCTACTGTTCTCTTTGTGGCTGTAGCCATCTTGGTTTGGTTAGTTTGCATATTTGCTCTGATTGGCTGGTGGGCGAGGCTGGTAAGCTTGGCTTGTCAGTATAGCAGAAGTACAGTCAATTTGCATATTACTTTTTTATTATATAGGATATATCTGTGAAGATGGTAGGACATGTATTATCAACATAAGTTTACATGTAAAACAACAGAAATTTGCCCAAGATTAGGCAAAGAGGCAGAGTTAATAATTCAAACTCAATTTTCATTAATCAATACAAAATCAAATCAATATTCAAGAAATATATACAGAGTTAGGCAAAAGTAGGTTTACACTTGTGAGTATAGGAAGCACAGTCTATTCTTATATTATTATTTGTTAATCATTGTATTATTTTCCATATAAACAACTATAAACCTTTTGCTCTACCCTGTATTTATCTATATATTGTACATAATACATACAACTTTACATTAATCTAAATAATTTATTAAGCATTTATTGGAACAATTTCTATATAATGTCATTCAGATAATGATGACATTTAAATACTTAAGACATTAAAAGTCCTCAGAATTTTTGAATATTTAATTGACAGCCAAGCAACTGCTTATCAATATTTTGGGCAATACAGGGTTTGACTCTCATCTGTATTCCTCTTCAGAACTGCAACTTACTTTTCAGAGGAGCAATCCATAAAGTCACCCTCAGACTTTGTTACAACTGTCAAGTCCCACCAGAAGATATGCCAAATAATCAATATAAGTAAGACGTTTATTATTTAGATCTGTTGCTATGAAGTAAAATCACTCTTCCTGGAGAATTTCATTAATTATAGCAGGGTATTGATTTAATGAAGCTAAGGTGATGTTTATGAGGTTAAATTACCTAGTCTTCCTCTGGTCTGTGTTACAGAATGTATTACAAACTTTTTAGAATTATCAGCAATATCCAAAATAGAAACATGATAAGAAGGTTAAAGTGAATTTATTACTAGTGTAAAAATTGCAGTAAACTTAGTAGTAAAAGCTTCACATAGCAAAGACACAAAGCTTGTCTTTGCAAATGAAATAAACATTAGACTATTTTAGGAAAAAAATCTGAAGTATTAAAAAGTAAATTGCATTCCATTAGTTACATCAGCATCCCAAATGGACAAGCTGACAAGGAAGAATTAAATACAAAGCTTATCATTTCAACTGAACTGATATAATGAATGGTTGGGGAGATCCATTCTCATACCCCAGATGCCTGAAGCTCTGTTGAAATATTATATTCCTTCTATGTGAGTACTCTGTGGGAGATAAATAATAATAATACTTTTGCTTCCACCTTCTAATTCTTTTACCTGGGCTAATAAATTAATGAGACAGACAAATTAACAGGAAAAAATCAAATTTCAATATGTATGCATGGGGAATTCACATAAGCATGAAAATTCCAAATACAGAGAGGCAAAATTGTATATATATGACATTTTAAACAAAAGGAGGAAAGTGGAGAATGGAGTTCTAGGTTTAAGAAATGATAATGGGTGATTTGCAGGTAGTTGAAGAAGAGCAGAACACACATGCCAGGTAAAGTTTTGCTAAGCAACTCAGAAACAATGGGACATAAGATAATCTAGTCAGCAAGTTCCTGCTTGGAGTCCTCTGTCTGATGCCAAGGTGACTGTGCTAAGGTTCCTTTCCTGAAGTAGGTTCTTCCATATGAGCCTCTTAGGCAGAAAAAAGGGGAGGGGGAGGGTCAGAGGTTCTTTTTGAGTCTCTCTTTTTTTTTTTTTTTTAATAACCAGCTTAAAATCAATACCCCAAAAGACAGCTTTAGGGTGGCAAAACTTTGGTCCCCTTTATATCCTGCCCACAGTGGCCAATATGTTTCTTTACAAATCAATTTTTAAATATATTTTTATTGATTTCAGAGAGAATAATAGAGATGGAGAGAGAGATAGAAACATTGGTTCTGGGAATCATTGATTAGCTGCCTCCTGCATACCCTGTAGTGGGGATCAAGCATGAAACGGGCATGTGCCTTGACCGAGAATTGAACTATGACCTCCTGGTTCATAGTTTGACACTCAATCACTGAGCTACATTGGTGGGCTAGCAAATCTATCTTTTTTTTCATTGCTTAAAATTTTGAATTCATAATAACATATAGTCAAATTAGAATAATAAATTGTTCATTAATTTTTTTATTTAAAATATTCTGCCTTGTCAGCTTGTCCATTTGGGATGATAACATAACTACTGGAATGCAATTTACTTTTTAATACTTCAGAATTTTTTCCTAGATATTATATGACAATAAAGTCAAAGTGAATCTTATTACAGGAACTCAATTTCCAGAGCTTAGTCTAATGTTTATTTCATTTGCAAAGACAGGTCACACAAACATTTGCTATAAGAAAACTCAACTTGGGCTGGAACCGGTTTGGCTCAGTGGATAGAGGATTGGCCTGCGGACTGAAAGGTCCCAGGTTTGATTCCAGTTGGGAGCATCTACCTTGGTTGTAGGCACATCTTCAGTGTGGGGCGTGCAGGAGGCAGCTGATCGATGTCTCTCTCTCATCTATGTTTCTGGCTTTCTATCCCTCTACCTTCCTCTCTGTAAAAAATCAATAATATATATATATTTAAAAAATGTGGAACATAGCCACGATAATATTATAAAAAAAAAAGAAATAAAAAGAAAACTCAATTTGCATTGTAACACATTTTAAATGACAAGTTATTTTTTTTATACTTGTATTTAATATATATTATTTAACACATACATACACTTATTAAATAGAAATATATGCAGTTCGTACTTGTTTATGTGTTGTAAGACAAGTTATTCACTAGGACACTTTTATTGGAAACAAATTATTTTTGCTTTGCCTTCTATTCTGGCTACTTATTCGTTCTGACTCGAATGGCCCTGAAATCTGCCTTCATTATGGTTTTGAGTGGCAGCAATTTATGGATGAATAATGTGGTGAGCAACAAAAAATTAAAAAATGAAAAATAATAATAAAAGCTAACATTTTGCATTGCTTACTGTATGGTGCCAGAAACTGCTCTGAACCCTTCTCATTTACTTACTCCCTTTACTTTTAAAAACATATAATAGCATAGACTGTCTTTTATCTGTTCTCTTTCTGAAAGTACTATTAATTATATGTGAAACCTCATGGTTTTAGCCTTTCCAATTTCTTTAGAGAATAATCTTCTGCTGGGGTGGAGAAAGAGTGCTCACATTTCTATATGGGACGGAAATCATAGGGCATCTAACGGATGCATGTAACAATGTTTAAGCCCCCTGGATTCTGCTATTGCTTCTCAACTCCCACTCCACACTGCCTTTCCCAACTTTCAAAAATACTTCACATTTCTAAATTCTGAGGCTTTCAGAGATTCTGCGGAGAGGATTGATCCACTTAAATTTATTACTTCCTTCTGAAGGCATTTTAGCTTTCTTCAATCTAATAACATGTTCAGCAGTCTCTTGTCCACTAATGTGCCCTTTATATTCACTTTGTCATTGTCAATTTATATCCACAGTTTCATTATAGCAAGGATTCAGATGGGAAAGTAGATAAACATTAGATTAATCTGTTGTATTTAGCTAAAATCCAACAAACCATATGCCCCCTTACAAATGCAACCTATCTTCCCTCAGAAGTTTTCCTACCAAAGGTGACATCATGTAATTCTAACTAGTTGTGAACACTTTATTGAAGTAATCCTGTCAAAAAGGTTGTGTGCACTTACAAAATAGCATATTGAATGTGTCACAAGATACACTTCTCAACATCTATCTTGTCTACACAGCTGGGTAAAGATTTCTATCATTTTTCTTGTCACTGGGCATTAAAGATAGGTCTGCCTTCAGGAGAAAGACTAATTCTAATGATTCCCTTCACTTATCCCAGAACTACAATAGCTTCACTAGTTGGCTTGAGGCAATAAATGACTAATAGTTTCTTGAATTTTTTCCCTTCTTCATTTCATTTATGACTCCTAATGATTTCCCTTCTCCACCCATCATCTTTAAAATTCCAATACTATATGTGCTTATATTTTAAAATTTGTAGAAAACCAAATTTTCTTGAGACAAGAGCATTATTTCTACCAAAAACAATGTCCCTAAAATATAACAAAATGCATGTTATATTTCACAATTTTAGTTTCAAATTGAGCCTTTAGAGTGAAATATATTTAAAAAAAAATCCTACACTGACTAAACAGTTTTATTCATTCAAGGGCACGAAGGAAAAAAAAAAGGAAAGAAGAGGATTTCTCTTCTCCCTAAATATAAATTACTGACACAATTGCAGATACTTATGCCAAAATAAAGCTGCATTTAACAGGGCCCTTTGGAGTTTTAAATCCTCTGAACAGTGATTCTAATGGCTGGTATACACTTTCTTTCAGGGAAGTTGTCAGTGTTAAAATGAGAAATATGCAGGTACAGAAATAGTCACCTTAGTGAACTATTTACATAATAAAAATTAATGGTCAGTTTCTTATTTATGTCCAGTTCACTATTAATAAAAAAATATTGGATAAGAAATCCATTATCCACATTTATTAAAATTACTTCAGAGCCAAGTGTTTGTAAGGTAACAAATACTGAAAAGTCTTTCTGGCATCCAATAATAATTAGTTTGAAGTTCAAGGGAACTCTTTTCATGTTTATATTTTAGTAGTTGTCTCCTCTAATATACAAACTTTTCTTAGCCATGTGAGTGAGCCATAATAATCCTGAAATCATTTTCTTTTTTGTTTTATTTTTCTTAGTTTTTGTGAAGTCATTTTAAGAACTTTTATTCCATAATAAAACACTTTATTTTTTTAAAATATATTTTATTAATTTTTTTTAACAGCGATGAAGGGAGAAGGATAGAGAGTTAGAAACATCTATGAGAGAGAAACACTGATCAGCTGCCTTCTGCACACTTACCACTGGAAATGTGCTCATCCACTGAGTCAAACCGGTTAGGGCCATGATAAAACACTTTAATCAGAGTAAAAATACAATAAAATCTATTATGTAATGTACAGTATAATTAGTATTTTAGAAATAATTGTAATGCCCATTATTTTCCAATACAAATAAAGAGATTATCATTTTATGCCCGAATAACTCAAGAGAAAAATATGGTGAAAATGAAAAGAATGTTCTGTATAAGAGTTATATATTAATACACAAGCTTTCTGATATTTTATAGTATGACCCTCCCTAGCACACAGATAGGCATGGCTCAACGAAGAAATATCCCTAATCAATACAGTACTAACTATAGATTCTTCAACTATGCCATTGAGAAAATTAATATTTTAACCAAGACTTCTAAAATTTCTATTAATTCATACAATTTATCACCAATCTAAAAATATTTCCTTAAACCTTTCCACAAGACACATTCTCTATAAACTCACAGTGAGATTAACATATTTGGTTTGAGAAAATGTAAAAATTCAGAATCATAAGATATCAGACCAATAAGTCACCATAGAGAATATCCAGTTTAATCTTCACAATATATTCAGTTGGAATTTGTAATCAGAGAATTATCTTCCTATGTTGAGCAAGTCAGATGCCCATATGTTACCATTCCTTGTATTAACCCTACTCTCATTTTTTAATGAAACATACATATTGAGAAAGAAAAAATTTGTTCTCATTTTCTTAATGGTAAAGAACAGATTTCTCAAAACACACACACACACACACACACACACACACACACACACACACACACACTACAAGAGAATTCTTTGTCTTAACAATAATAGTCTCCCTGACATTTGTTAAGAATTACAGTGCTCACCTTATGAAGCAGCACCAACATCTGTAACTGAATAGTGACGGAGTTGAATTATCTTAGGAAGATTCAGCAACCCCTACACAAAACTATTTATTTATAATCAAACTGATAATCAACTGCACTTAGAGAACATGCATAGCCAAAGCATTAAATACTTTACCAGAAAATGGTTGATTGTTTTCCTTACCAAACCTTAACTACACAAATTAAAAGATTGTTTACTAAACATAAAACAGAAAAAAACGGTGAAACTTCAACTATTCCTGTCCAGAGTTTTTGAATATAGGCATATATTAAACGAAATGGAAAGATTGCTTATAGAAGATATTGTTTTTATTTCTATTATTGTAAAAGCCATTCAAAATATCTGAATTAAGCTTCTTTCAACCCGAGTTCAAAAAGTAATCTTTTTTTTTAAATATATTTTATTGATTTTTTACAGAGAGGAAGAGAGAGGGATAGAAAGTCAGAAACATCGATGATAGACACCGATCAGCCGCCTCCTGCACGCCCCCTACTGGAGTTGTGCCCTCAAGCAAGGTACATGTCCCCAACCAGAATCGAACCCGGGACCTTTTAGTCCGCAGTCCGATGCTCTATCCACTGAGCCAAACCGGTCTCGGCTCAAAAAGTAATCTTAAACTTCTAAATATATTACCTGACATTTTATAGCCATTAGAGCTGAATATCAATTTTTGAAATGTTAGTGGAAATTGAATAAGAAACCATATCTCAGAAGAATCACCAGAGTATGGAAGAATGCTATTAATTCACTTCCCATTACAACCTGGAATCCCTGTTTACTATTCACAACTATCTATCATCTGCTCTGCTTAGACTATACCCATAAAAATAATTTCCTGAGTAAGAGACCTCAAAATCCCAACTTCTAATTTGTATTTGATCACTAATCTATGATACAGATTTTAAATTAACTTTTCTAAAGAGTATTTAATTTTGAGGTAATATGATAGTTATCGGTAAAAATTATGTTAAATATTTTTTAAAGGCTAAAGATTATCTGAATAGGTTTCACAATAATTTCAATGTTCCTATTTTGGTTTTGGATGCACAAAACAATAATTGAAAATATCGTGGACTACTAAGATCACACATAACCTCAGGCTACTACCTGTTTGCTGTTTCACTTCTAGGCAGGATCTCATTTAACCTGCTTTGATGTTCTTCTTTTCATGCAAAAAAAGAAAGTGTTTTCCTTTCTTTACACACACAAAGCATATTTATTGAGTGAACAAAACCACATGCCACAAATAAATATTTTTGTATATACTTCAAGATACTTTTATTAGTATTTGTATATATATCTATATCTATACTAACAAAAGAGAAAAATACAAATTGACCATCCTCTACTACGCCCACCAGCTAATCAGGAGCAAGTATGCAAATTAACCCAACAAAGATGGCAGTGGCCATGGTTCTGGTGCAAGGAGGAAACTTGAGTTGCCCCAGCAAAGGAGGAAGCCAAGCTTCTGGCCCGCCCTGGCTGGGCTAAAGGAGTGGCTGGAGGCCTGGGTCACTAGGGCATGGCCAGCTCAAGGAAGGGCAGGAGGGGGGGCGGAAAGAAGGGCTGGGAACCTGGGTCACAGGGGCATGGCCAGCCTGAAAATGGCTTTTAGCCACTTACCCAGGCTGGCCAGAAACCCCAATGGGGACCCTCACCCTGAAAGAGGTGTGGCCAGCCTGAAAACAGCCCTCAGCCTCTCACCAAGGCTTGCCACAACCCCATGGAGAAAGAGTCCTCACTGGGGATCCTGACCAGCCTGCAAACAGCCATTAGCCCCTCACTCAGACTGTCCTGACACCTCACTAGAGACCCCCACACTGAAGGAGGTGTGGCCAGCCTGAAAACAGGCCTCAGCCCCTAACCCAGGCTGGCTACTCTCCCTCTCAGTGGGAACCCTCACTCCATGGGGGTGTGGACAGCCTGCAAACCACCACAGTCCCCTTGCCCAGGCTGCCCCACACCCCAAGGTAATATGCTCCCTGATATGGGACACCCTTTAGGGAAAACCAGCCAGCCCCCACCTATGCAGCAGGCTTCTATCTATACTAATAAAAGGGTAATATGCTAATTAGACTGGGAGACCTTCCAGATGTTCTTCTGGACAAAACCATGGTGGCGGGGCCGAGGTAGAGGTGGTTAGAGGCCAAGATGGGAGGGCAGTTGTGGGTGATCAGGCCAGGATGGGACAGCAACTGTGAGTGATCAGGCTGGTGAGGGGGGCCAATTGAGGGGGACAGTTGGGGTTGAGCAGACCAGCATGAGGACCAGTTGGGGGCAAGCAAGCTGTCATTGGGAGTCAGTTGGGGGTGATCAGGACAGCAGGGGGAGGGGCAGTTTGGAGTGAGCAGGCCAGCAGGGTGGCATTTGGTGGTGAGCAGGCCAATGGGGAGGGGAGTTGGGGGTGAGCAGGCCAGCAGGGGAGGCAGTTGGGGATGAGCACACAGGCTTGGGTGCGAAGTTGGGGGTGATCAGCCTGGTGGGGGGCAGAGTTGGGGGCTAGAATGCTGGCAGGCAGAGTAGTTAGGGGCAATCAGGCAGGCAGGCAGGCAGGCAGGTGAGTGGTTAGGAGCCAGGAGTCCTGGATTCTGAGAGGGATGTCTGACTGCCAATTTAGGCCCGTTCCCTGTAATTCGGCAGTAGGATATTCTTCAAGTGGTCCCAGATTGAAGAGGGTGCTGAGGTATACCCCCCACCATGCTTGAATTTCATGCACCTGGCTACTAGTATATAAAGAGGTAATATGCAAATTAGGCCAGGATACTTTAATAGGTTATGACTAGACAGAAAGAGGTTGTTTGCATAGATGAGACCTGGAGGGAACATGGACAGGGACAGGGGATGGGAGCTGGCCTGAGCCACCTCACTGTGGATTGGACCAGCCCACAGGAACAAGAGTGGACACAAATATGGACAGGGGCAGGCCTGAGATACCATGCCACAGCTTGGTCAGGCCCACCAGAGCAGACATGTACAGGGACAGGGGGTCAGGCCTTCAGCCTCTGTGGCCAAGCACAGGCTGGGAGAAGAGAGAGCAAGCCTGCCCAATGCCTCCTTGGCCAATCACAGGCCCTGAGAGGAAAGGGCAGGCCTGCCCACAGTCTCCGAGGCCAATCGCAGGTCAGGAGTAAGCCGTTGACAGCAAGTCCATTCAGTATACTTGGGGCATTAGAGGCCCACAGAATGATCATTTCCTTTTCTATGAAACACATAACTCTGACACACTATTTACAATGAAATAAGTTCCATATATTTTGACATTTTACAGCTCTGGAAAGTTACATAAAATGATCAGCGAAGTGAGAAGATGAAAATAATTTTTAGGCTTTTAAAGGTGTAACTGATTTCTGCCTTGAAGACAAACCAATTCAAAAACTGATGGTTTTATTGACTATAGGACATTAGCCAGATTGGCAATCTCCTTTGAACAGCATTATCATCCTGCCAGTTCCTTCACTGAGTTAAACAGAACTTTTGCATCTGGTATTATGTATTTGAACAAGAATTATGTATTTAACACACACAAAATTTTGTTTTGACACAATAAGACAGAAGATCATTTGATTCTTCCCTGGAACACAGAAAAGCACACACTTGAATCATTGGTGTGGCTTAGGCAAATTTTCCAAATATTGTTAATAAAATTCAAGTAGGGATCTTCACAGAGCCAAGGATTCTCTCTTTTAGGCCTACACATTCAGCATCTCCAAAAAGGAGGCCTGTTATTCTGTGTTTTGTTTCATTTTTAATACTCACCAGAGGATATTTTTTCACTGCTTTTTGGAGAGAGTGGACTGGAGGGAGAGAGAGAGGAAAAGGAATAGGGAGAGGGAGAGGGAGAAGGAGAGGAAGAGTGAGAGAGAGAGGGGAAGGGAGAAGGAAAGGGAGAAACACCTTTTCTGACCACTCATTGGCTAAGCTCCCTTACATTATCCATCACCCTGCTGCTGTAGCCAATGCCAGTCATCACTGCCAGGTAGCTTGTCTAATATGAATCCAAGAAGGTGATCTAGAATTTTCCACCTCACTCCTGGAGGAAAAACCAAAGACCCACTGCTGGAGGGGCTAAGAATTGTCATATCCTGCCCTAGCTGGTTTGGCTCAGTAGATAAAGCCTCGGCCTGCCAACCACAGTGTCGGGGTTTGATGTATCGAGGTTGCAGGTTCCTCACTGGCTGGAGCCCAGGTCAGAGCTCATGCAGGAGGCAACCAATCAAAGTGTCCCTCTCACATTGATGTTTCTCTCTGTCTTTCCCTCTCCCTTACATGCTCTCTAAAAATCAATTGAAAAATATCCTCAGGTGAGGATAAAAAAAAAAAAAAAAAAGAAAAAGAAAAGAAAGAAATGGCAATGGCATATCCTATGAAAGCCACATCTTGAAAATGCCTAAAGAAAGTTGTCATTTTTTCATGGTCAAGGGACTAGAGTCCATGTTGATGAAAACACCTTGGCATCTGCAGTGGCCAGCAGTGGCAGCAGCAGTGGGGTAATGAGATCAGGTTTCCTCCTGTAGAGGGAGGCCTACTAATGGCTTAGGCCTACAGGGAGCGGGCCTAAAACATCAGTAGGGCATACCCTGTGGGCTCCCAGACTGTGAGAGGGGGCAGGGTGGGCTGAGGGACCTCTCTCTGAGTACATGAATTTCATGCACCAGGCTTCTATTCTATAAATACTGAGTGGTCAGATTATTATGATCTCTGAATACATAATAATCTGGCAACTCAATATATATCCTATATAATAAAAGGCTAATATGCAAATTGTCCACTCAACCAGGAGTTAGACCAGTAGGCAGGTTGGCCAACCGCCCATGTCCCCTCCCCCTGGCCAGGCTGACTGGATCCCACCCATGAATGAATTCATGCACCAGACCTCTAATATATATATGTATACATACACACACAAAACAAACAAACAAACAAACAAACAAACAAATACTAAGTGGCCAAATTATTATGCATCCAGAGAAATTCGTGCAGTGAGGAGGGGTCCCTCAGCCCAGCCTGCCCCATCTCACATACTGGGAGCCCTCAGGGTATGTCCTATGTCCTACTGAGGGCTTACGCCTGCTCCCCATTTGGAGCAGGCCTAGGCCACAGTCTGGCCTCCTTTTCAGGGAGGTGACTGGGCTGATCAGGGGAAGGCGTCAGCCCCATAACCCTGCTGCAGCAGCCACTGCCAGTCACCACAGCCACCAATGTATTTTCATCAACATGGACTCCAGTACCTTCACTATGAAAAAATGACAACTTTCTTTAGGCATTTTCAAGATGTGTCTTTCATAGGATATGACGTTTCTTTTTTTTTTTTTTTTCCTGAGGATATGTTTCCATTGATTTTTTCCCCCCTTACTTCCAATTCCAGGCTCTCCCCTGCCCAAGCCTTGGCCTGAGATTTTAGGCTTGAGCCAGAGGCCTCTGCTCCTCCCATCGCTGGCTTGGCCCTTGTCCCTCCAATTGCCAGCCTGGCCTGAGGCTTCAAGTTTGAGCAGGAGGCCCTCACCCCTCCTATTACCAGCTTGGCCTTTGCCCCTCCAATCACTGGCTCAAGCTGCCCAGGCTTTAGGCTTGGACAGGGGGTCCCCCCAAGCCTCCAATCACCAGCTTGGCCCAAGGCTTTAGGCTTGGGCAGCCCCCCCCCTGCACCTTTGACTGGCCAACTCGGAGTGACCTGGGTCTCAAGGATGTTCCTCGGACCAAGGTACATACGCAAATTAACCGCCATCTTTTTTGGGTTAATTTGCATACTCACTCTGATTGGCTGTGGGTGTAGCAGAAGTACAGTCAATTTACATGTTTGTCTATTATTAGATAAGATACACACACACACACACACACACACACACACTAAAGGCCTAGTGCGTGACTGAAATCACTTGAAGAGAAGAGGAGCCACGGCTCCTGCCATGTGAGGAGGCACCCCGTGGGGGTCCAGATCCACTCCAAACTTTCCCAGTGCCAGCCACAGTGGGAGTCAGGCCAGATTGGTGCAGCGGGGGGCCAGGACCCACACCTCACTCGTGCAGCACCAGTTGCCATGAGAATCAGGCCAGACTGTCTCTGTGGGGAGTTGGGATCTGCTCCTGAATTGTAGTGTTCCCTGGACCCCTTACCTGTGTCCACTCCAGGGCTTTCCACACCACCACACAGGTTCAGGCAGGCCCCCCTGTCTCTGTCTCCATCTCTGCTCCAGCCCTCACCTGCACACACAATCTCCTCCTCTCTGTTCTTCACCCTTTATGGTGTCCTGGCCTAATTTGCATATTACCTCTTCATAGACATATATGAAGAGAGAGAGAGAGATATGTACATATATATATATATGCATATATTTTATACATATATATATATATATATATATTTATATATATGTATGTATCTGCTTTCTTTAATTTGAAATACATTTGTGAATCTCTTTTTAGGTTACTAAAAAAAAAGAGTCACATTATCAGTAATTTTTCTAGAGTATCCTATTGCATAGATGCACTATAATTTCTTTAGCCACACGCTTATTGTTGGTCATTTTGACTTTTTAAAACCATTGTTTTCTATTTTATACACTGTTTCAATCCTAGTGCATATGTGTTTTGGACCTATTTTTTTATTTTTAGTTAAACTTTTAGAAATAGTATTTCATACTCAAAGTATATAATGTTTTGGGAATTTTGATAATACTGAAAAATGGTACTCCAGGAAGATGCACCAATTTACATTCAGCAATATATGATACTAGAGGCCCGATGCACAAAATTCATGCAGCGGGGGAGGGGTGTCCCTCAACCCAACCTGAACCTTCTCCAATCTGGGACACCTCGAGGGATGTTCAACTGCCCATTTAGGCCCGATCTCACAGTGGGATCCCTCTCACAATCCAGGACTGCTGGCTCCCAACTGCTCACCTGTCTGACTTCCTGATTGCCCTTAACTGCTTCTGCCTGCCAGCCTGATCACCCCTTAACCACTCCTCTTCCAGCCTGATTGATGCCTAACTATTCCCTTGCCAGCCTGTTAGCCCCTACTGCCCTCTTCTGCTGCCTGGTCACCCCTAATTTCCCTCCATTGCAGAACTGGGTTCCCCTCAACAACCCTTCCCTGCAGGTCAGGTCACCCCCAACTTCCCTCCTCTGCTGGCCTAGTCACCCCTAACTGCCCTCCCCTGCAGGCTTGATTACTCCCAACTTCCCTCCCTTGCAGGCTTGGTCCCTGCCAACTACCCTCCCCTGCTGGCCATCTTGTGGTGGCCATTTTGTGTCCACATGGGGGCAGCCATCTTTGACCTCATGGGGGCAGCCATCTTCTGAGTGGCAGTGATGGTCAATCTGCATATTACTCTTTTATTAGATAGGACAGAGGTTTGGTGCACAGGTGAGGAGCAGCTGGTTTGCCTTGAAGGGTGTCCCAGATAAGGATAGGGTTCCCTTGGGGCATGGGTCGGCCTGGGTGAGGGGCCTGTGGTGGTTTGCAAGCCAGACACTCCACCTTAGAGACCCTAACAGAAGCCCTGGTATCTGGGATTTATCTTTTACAATTGAAACTTTGTAGCCTGGAGTAGAGCCACACCTCCTGCTCCCTCTGTGGTGGCAGCAATTTCTGTTGGGATTTATTTATCTCCTATAATTGAAACTTTGTAGCCTAGAGTGGAGGCCTGGACTGTCCAGGGTGTGCAGAAAGCTTGGCTTTCTCCATTGCTGGGGGCACCCCTAGTCTCCGGCTCTCTCCATCTCCATGGCTGCTGCCATTTTGGGGGGGATTTATTTATCTCCTATAATTAAAACTTTGTAGCCTGGAATGGAGGCCTGGGCTGGCTAGGGTAGGTGGAAGGCTTGGCTTCCTCCATTGCTGGAGAAACTCGAGCTTCCCTTCCACTCTCTCTGTGGCCACAACCAACATGGTTGGGTTAATATGCATACTTGCTCCTGATTGGCTTGTGGGCGTGGCTTGTGGGTATCATTAATTTGCATATTGCATTTTTTAAATAAATCTATTTTTCAGATTATTACAATTGTTCCTATTTTTCACCCCCATGGCTCCCCTTTACCTGCTCCCCCACCCTCTACCCTTACCTCCCTCCCATTGTCCTCATCCATAGGTGTATGATTTTTGTTCAGTCTCTCCCCGCACTCTTCCTCACCTCTTTCCTCCTGAGAATTATCAGTCCTCTCTCTTTCTATGCTCATAATTCCAGTATATTCACCAGTTTATTCTGTTAATCAGATTTCAATTCACTTGATTTTTAGATTCACTTGTTGATAGAAATGTATTTGTTGTTCATAATTTTTTATCTTTTCCTTTTTTCTTCTTCCTCTTCTTTCAGCATTGCATATAATACTGGTTTGATGGTGATGAACTCCTTTAGCATTTTCTTATCTGTGAAGCTCTTTATCTGCCCTTCAATTCTGAATGATAGCTTTTTGGATAGATTATTCTTGGTTGAAGGTTCTTCCTATTCATCACGTTGAATATTTCTTGCCATTCCTGTCTGGCCTGCATCATTTCTGTTGAGAAATCAGCTGACAATCCTATGTGTGCTTCCTTGTAGGTAATTAACTGCTTTTATCTTGCTGCTTTTAATATTCTCTCTTTGTCTTTTGCTCTTGGTATTTTAATTATGATGTGTCTTGGATTCCTTTTGTTTGGGGTTCTCTGCACTTCCTAGACTTGTAAGTCTATTTCTTTCACCAGGTGGGGGGAGTTTTCAGTCATTATTTCTTCAAATAGGTTTTCAGGAAAGACTCATATGGGAGAGTCTGGACTGTTTTGAAAAGGAAGAAATGCAAAGACAAAGGTCTGGGGGTGGACAAGAGTGTGTACACAGAGTGTTGACTGCTTATTGTGCCTCTGACTTTTTCTAGCAGGAGGAAAACAGAACCTCCCAACAGCACGGAAATCTAAGTCCAATTGCACTGAACCCCAGTTTCAGAGGAGACATTGGGGACCCAGACTCATTCAGGTCCCTAGAGCTCATGGAAACTAAGGGGATCCAGAAAGGCAGAGGTCTGCAGGCATGCAAAGAGAGGGTGGCAGCGATTACCTAGAGGCACTGAGATCCAGGGGCTTCCATGTAGGTCAGGGCTGACGGGAAGCCAAGGTTGTCCCGTCAGCCCTGAGACTCCACTACATCCAAGCCCAGCACACAGGATTTGCAATCTTGCAAGTCTTAAGGCTGAGTCCAGCACAGAAGTTCTCTGGGCACAGACACAACTGATCCTCATAACCAATTTGCTTGGAGGTCAATTCTGGCACCCCCATTCTGATGTTGGTACGCTTGAAGTTTTCCCAGAGGCTTCTTACACTATCTTCACTTTTTTTTTTAATTTTTTTATCTTGTTTATTTTAATTAGATCTTTATTATTCAGATTATTACACTTGTTTCTCTTTTTTTCCCCTCCATAGTTCCCCTCCATCTACCCTTACTTCCCTCCTGTTGACTTCATCCATAGGTGTATAATTTTTGTCCAGTTTCTCCCTGTACACTCCTCACCCCTTTCCCCTGAGAATTATCAGTCCACTCACTTTCTGTGTCCTGCTTTTATTGTATTCAGCAGTTAATTCTGTTGATGAAATTTTTAATTCACTTCTTTTCTGGATTCACTTGTTGATAGATATGTATTTGATGTTCATAATTTTTTATCTTTTACCTTCTTCTTCCTCTCCTTCCTCTCCTTCCTCCTCCTCCTCCTCCTCTTCTTCTTCTTCTTCTTCTTCTTCTTCTTCTTCTTCTTCTTCTTCTTCTTCTTCTTCTTCATCATATTCTTCATCATCTTCTTCTTTTTCTTCAAGTACATTTCAGCATTTCATATAATACTGGTTTGGAGTTGATGAACTCCTTTAGATTTTTCTTATCTGTGAAGCTCTTTATCTACCCTTCAATTATGAATGATAGCTTAGCTGGATAGAGTATTCTTAGTTGTAGGTTCTTGCTATTCATCATGTTGAATATTTCTTGCCATTCCCATCTGGCCTGCATCATTTCTGTTGAAAAATCAGCTGACAATTGTATGGCTGCTCCCTTGTAGGTAATGAAGTGTTTTACTCTTGCTGCTTCTAATATTCTCTCTTTGTCTTTTACTCTTGGTATTTTAATTATGATGTGTCTTGGTGTAGTCCTCTTTGGATTCCTTTTATATGGGGTTCTATGTGCTTCCTCGACTTGTAAGTCTATTTCTTTTACCAGATGTGGGAAGTTTTCAGTCATTATTTCTTTAAGTAGGTTTTCAGTATCTTGCTCTCTCTCTTCTTCTGGCACCCCCACAATTCTTTTTTTTTCTTTTTTTTTCTTTTTTTTTTATTAATTTTTATACATATCTCCCCATTGCTCCCTGTCCCTCCCAGGAATACCCCACCCCCCAGTGTCTATGTTCATTGATTATGATTATATGCATGCATACAAGTCCTTTGAAGGATCTCTTATCTACCTCACCTAACTTTAATCTTCCTGCTGTAATTTCACAGTCTGTTTGAAGCGTTACTGCCTCTGTATCTATCCTTTTGTTCATCAGTTTATAATGTTCTTTTTTATCCACCAATGAGTGAGATAATGTGATGCTTCTCCCTCACTGACTGGCTTATTTCATTAAGCATAAAGCTCTCCAGTTCCATCCAGGTTGCTGCAAATGGTAAGAATTCCTTATTTTTAATAGCAGCATTAAATTCC
The DNA here is from genome assembly GCA_004026805.1 of Lasiurus borealis. Taxonomy (NCBI): domain Eukaryota; kingdom Metazoa; phylum Chordata; class Mammalia; order Chiroptera; family Vespertilionidae; genus Lasiurus; species Lasiurus borealis. The sequence continues at coordinate 28,135 of PVJN01002090.1, read as the reverse complement.
ATTGTGTAGATGAACAACAGTTTTCTGATCCACTCATCTGCTGACGGGCACCTGGGCTGTTTCCAAATTGTAGCTATTGTAAATTGTGCTGCTATGAACATAGGGGTGCATAAATCCTTTCTGATTGGTGTTTGCGATTTCATAGGATAAATTCCTAAGAGTGGGATTACAGGGTCAAATGGGAGATCCATTTTTAGTTTTCTGAGGAAACTCCATATTGTTCTCCACAGCGACTGCACCAGTCTGCATTCCCACCAACAGTGCACAAGGGTTCCTGTTCCTCCACATCTTCGCCAACACTTGTCCTTTGTTGATTTGTTGATGATTGCCATTTAACAGGTGAAAAATGGTATTGCATTGTCGTTTTGATTTGCATCTCTCGGATGATTATTGACTTTGAACATGTTTTCATGTGTCTCTTGACCTTCCTTCGGTGGTCTTTTGAAAAGGTTCTATTTAGGTCCATTGCCCATTTTTTATTGGATCGTTTATCTTCCTTTTATTGAGTTGTATAAGTTGGCTGTAGATTTTGGAGATTAAACCTTTATCAGTGATAACATTTGCAAATATGTTCTCCCATACAGTGATCTTTCTTGTTGTTTTGTTGATGGTTTCTTTTGCTGGGCAAAAGCTTTTTATTTTGATGTAATCCCATTAGTTCATTTTTTCTTTAGCTTCCATTGCCTTTGGAGCATTATCAGTGAAGAAGTTCTTTCAGCATATATCTGAGATTGTGTTGTCTGTGGATTCCGCTAGTATTTTTATGGTTTCCCTTCTAATGTTTAAGTCCTGTATCCATTTGGAGTTCATTTTTGTATTTGGTGTAAGTTGGTGGTCCAGTTTCATTTTTTTGCATGTATCTGTCCAATTTTCTCAACACCATTTATTGAAGAGGCTATCTTGGCTCCATTGAGTGTTCATGCCTCTTTTGTCAAATATTAGTTGAGCATAGTGGTTTGGGTGGATATCTGGGTTCTCTATTCTATTCCATTGGTCTATATGTCTGTTATAGTGCCAGTACCAGGCTGTTTTGAGAACAGTTGCTTTGTAGTATAGCTTGAAATTTGGTATTGAGATCCCACCTACTTTATACTTCTTTCTCATTATTGCAGTAGCTATTCGTGGTCTTTTTTTGTTCCAGATGAATCTATGAAGAGTTATTTCTAGGTATGTGAAATATGTCATTGGTATTTTAATGGGTAGTGCATTGAATCTGTAGATTGCTTTGGGTAGTATGGACATTTTAATGATGTTGATTCTCCCAATCTATGAGCATGGTATGCTCTTCCATCTGTTAACATCTTCCTCTATCTCTTTTTTCAGTGTCCTGTAGTTTTCTGCATATAGGTCTTTTACCTCTTTAGTTAGGTTTATTCCTAAGTATCTTAATTTTTTTGGTGCGATGGTAAAAGGGATTGCTTTTTTAGTTTCTCTTTCTGTAATTTCCCTATTAGTGTATAGAAATGCCACAGACTTCTTAGCATTAATTTTGTATCCTGCTACATTGCCAAATTCATTAATTAAGTCAATTAGTTTGGGAATGGAGTCCTTTGGGTTTTTTATGTACAGTATCATGTCATCTGCAAATAAGGACAGCTTTACTTCTTCTTTTCCAATTTGGATGCCTTTTATTTCTTCTGCTTGTCTAATTGCAATGGCTAATACTTCCAGTACTATGTCGAACAGGAGAGGTGAGAGTGGGCATCCCAGTCTTTTTCCTGTTCTTAGGGGAAATGTTTTTAGTTTTTGCCCATTGAGTATGATGTTAGCTGTGGGTTTATTGTATATGGCCTTTATGATGTTGAGGTATGATCCTTCTATTCCCACTTTGCTGAAAGTTTTTATCAAAATAGGTTGTTGGATTTTGTCAAATGCTTTTTCTGCATCAATTGATATGTATATGATTTTTATCTCTCAATTTGTTTATGTGACGTATCACATTTATTGATTTGCGGATATTGTACTATCCCTGCATTCCTGGGATGAATCCTTCTTGGTCATGGTGTATGATCTTTCTGATGTACTTCTAGATCCGATTTGCTAGAATTTTGTTGAGGATTTTTGCATCTATGTTCATGAGAGCTATTGGCCTATAATTCTCTTTCATTGTGTTGTCTTTATCTTTTTTTGGTATTAGGGTGATGCTGGCTTCATAGAAGGTGTTTGGAAGTGTTCCTTTTTCTTGAATGTTTTTGAATAGTCTGAGGAGGATAGGTTTTAATTCTTCCTTGAATGTTTGGTAAAACTCTCCTGTGTAGCCACCTGGTCCCAGGCTATTATTTGCTGGAAGCTTTTTGATGACAGCTTCAATTCCTTCCATAGTTATTGGACTATTGAGATGTTTGGCTTCCACCTCATTGAGTTTTGGGAGGTTATATTTTTCTAGGAAAATGTCCCTTTCTTGCAGGTTATCCAATTTGTTGGAATAGCGTTGTTCATAGTATTTTTTAACAATCCTTTGTATTTCCACAGGGTCTGTTGTTATTTCTCCTCTTTCATTTCTGATTTTGTTTATTTGGGTCTTCTCTCTTTGCTTCTTGATGAGCCTGGCTAGAGGTCTACCAATCTTGTTTATCCTTTCAAAGAACCAGCTCTTTGTTTTTTTGATCTTTTGAATTGTTTCTTTGGTCTCCAAGTTGTGTATCTCCGCTCTGATCTTCACTATTTCCTTCCTTCTGAGTACACTGGGCTTTTCTTGTTGCTCTCTTTCTAGCTCTTTGTGTTGTAGGTTTAGGTGGTTTATTACCATAGTTTCCTGTTTTTTGCAGTAGGATTGTAGGGCTATGAACTTCCTTCTCAAGACAGCTTTCACTGTGTCCCATATATTTTTTATTGTTGTGTTTTCATTGTCATTTGTTGCCATGATGTTGTTAATTTCTTCCTTGATGTCTCTGGTTACCCAGTTGTTGTTTAATAGCATGCTGTTTAGTCTCCATGTGTTTGATTTCTTTCTATTGTTTTTATTATAGTTGATTTCCAGTTTTATGCCACTGTGGTCTGAGAAAATGCTTGATATGATTTCTATCTTCTTGATTTTGAAGAGACTTTTCTTATGACCCAATATGTGATCTATCTTTGAAAATGACCCATGTGCACTAGAGAAGAATGTGTATTCTGTGGCTTTGGGGTGAAATATTCTGACGATGTCAGTTAATTCCATCTGGTCTAGTGAGTCATTTAGGGTTGATGTTTCTTGGCCAATTTTTTGTTTAGAGGATTTGTCCAATGGTGACAGTGGGGTATTAAAGTATTCTACTATGATTGTATTGCTGTCAATCTCTCCCTTAATATCCTCCAAGAGATTTTTTATGTATTTAGGTGCTCCTATATTGGGTGCATATATGTTTACCAGAGTTATTTCTTCTTGTTGGATTGTTCCCTTTAGTATTATGATGTGGCCATTTTTTGTCTTATTATGTCCTTCACTTTGACATCTAATTTGTCAGATATAAGTATTGCAACCCCAGCTTTTTTTTCGTTTCCATTTGCCTGAAATACCATCTTCCATCCCTTCACCCTCAATCTGTGTGCATCTCTTTGCCTGAGGTGCGTTTCTTGCAGACAGCAGATATATGGATCATGTGTTCTTATCCAATCAGTTACCCTATGTCCTTTGCTTGGAGCATTTAATCCATTTACATTTACAGGTATTATTGATAAGTACTAATCTGTTGCCATTTTTAGTCCTTACCCTGGAGATCTTGCTTCTCTTCCTCTTTCTTTTTATTACAGCAGACCCTTTCACATTTCTTGCATTGCTGGTTTGGTGGTAATATATTCTTTTAGTCCGTTTTTGTCTGCGAAGCTTTTGATTTCACCTTCAATTTTGATTGAGAGTCTTGCAGGGTACAGTATTCTTGGATTCAGACCCTTCCTTTGCATGACTTTGTATATTTCATTCCATTCCCTTCTAGCCTGACGAGTTTCTGTTGAGAAGTCAGTAGCTAGTCTTATGGGTGTTCCTTTGTAGGTAACTTCCTGTTTCTCTCTGGCTGCTTTTAGCATTCTTACTTTGTCGTCAGTGTTTGCCAATTTAATTATAATGTGCCTTGGTGTCGGTTTGTTGGGGTTCATTTTGCTTGGCACTCTGTGAGCTTCTTGGATTAGTGTGGATTTTTTCTTTTCTATACTGGGGAAATTTTCTGTCATTATTTCTTCAAACACGCTCTCTAATCCTTGTTCAGTTTCCACTCTTTCTGGATCCCCAATTATATGAATGTTGTTTTGTTTCATGTTATCCCAAAGTTCCCTTAGGCTCTCCTCTTGCTTTTTAACTTTTTTTTTCTAGAGGCTGCTGTACTTGGGTATTTTTTCCTACCATGTCTTCTAGGTCACTGATGCGGTCCTCTGCTTCTTCTAGTCTACTTTTGATGCTTTCTATGGAGTTCTTTAGAGCAGTGATGTCATTGTTCATTTCTTCTTTTTTATTCTGCACTCATCTAGTTTCTTCTGCATTTCTTCTTGCTGCTTCTTCATCTCATCTTGGCTCTTCTTCACTTCCTCTAGGCTCTTCTTCCCTTCCTCTTGGCCCTTACCCATATTGTCTAATTTGTCTTCCAATCTTTTAAACCAGCTTATGATCATTTCTCTGAACTCTTTCTCTGGCAGGCTTGTTTCTGCTTCTATTTCGTTTACTTCCTTTTCTGGTGAAACCTGCCTTTCTGTCTTATGTGGGCTGTTTCATTTTCTGCCCATGGTCTTTCTTCTCCAGGTGTCTGGTTATGTAGTTCTCTCTCCTACATTGATTGAGAAGCACAAACTACAACATGACCAGGTACAGCACGCAAGGTGCTGAGTAGAAATGCATTTAGTATGTTAATATTCACAATAAGGTGACCACCAATGAAGGACAAATTAGGGGTAAATAGAGAAAGAAGAAGAGGGAAATGAGGAAAAAGGAAAAGAAAGAAATGCCAAATCAAATTGGGAGAGCGAGAGAAAAAAGAAAAGAAAAAGATAAATAAATGAACAAAAAAACAAAATACAATAAAATAAAAAAATAAAAAGGAGAAGGAAAGAGGAAGAGAAAAAAGTCAGAAAGAAAAGAAAGAGCATAAGAGCGAAAGGGGGAACAAAATATAGATATCAAGAGACAACTCCAATAGAACAGCCACTAATCCCAATAAAGGCCAGCAACCAGTACCTAGAGCTTAATGTAAACTGCAAATAGCAACTGGTATCGAGGGAGGTGAGGGAAAAGAGAGGTAGAAAAAAAAGTAAGCAAAAAGCAAAATAAAACAAGTAGAATAAACTAAAAGAATCTCACAAAAAATTTCAAAAAATTGATATAATCACTTTTTAGGTAAATAGCAACAAAAGGACATAGAGAAAAAACAACTTTTTGGCTAGTGAAGACAAGAAGAGAGAGGTTTGTGTGGACTTGTAGTAGGGGATTTGAAATTAGATATATAAATGGGGTGAAATTTTAACTAGGTAAAGAGAAAGAATAGGGAGAATCTAAAGTTGGAAAGAGAACCAAGACAACAAAATGGGGAAAATTAGGAGGAAGGTGTTGGCATAAAGGTAGAGTTGAGTGTGAGTAATATTATGCTAAAGGAAAGATGAAAATAGAATGTAGAACTCTAATCACGAAATAAAATAAATAGAAAACAAAATGACACTTGTTTTTTTTTTCCAAAAAGGTAAAGTAATAATATTAAATAATAATACTAGTTTAAAACAAAAATGTAATAGTTAAAAAGGAAAAATCAATTGATTCGGAAAGAAAAAAAATATTCTTTTAATTAAAATATGTGAAAATGAAAAATAAAATGAAATAAATAAAAGAAATAAAAAGAAAAAAGGAAAAAAAATTAGGATGGTCCTTCACTTCCACTATTACTCTGTGTGTCATCCACTGGGTGGCAGTGTTTCAGAATTGATCTCTGAGACAAAGCAGGAGATCTCTCTAGGCTGTTCTCAGATCCTGCTACTCTGTGGTTCTCAAAGCCAGTTTGTGGGGGTTTTGCAGCTGGGACACTGTAATAACTCCCAGGTTGTCCTTCTGCCCCAGAAAAAAAAAAAAAAGATTCATTTTCCAGAGCTCTCCTCCGTCAACAGCTCAGAGGGTTTGCCTCCACACTTAGGGATCACCCCCTGACCACCTCTGGTGACCTCTCCAGAGGCAGCTTTCCCAAAGCCAGGCTCCCAAGGCGTACGCGTCTCTGTTGTGCAGGGGTAGGAGACCTCACCCTGACCCGGGCAAAATCTGACCCTTCCTCAAGCTGCGTGGATCTCCGAATCCGCAACCCGCGCTTCCTCGCTGCCTGGAAAGCCATGCTCTGAGTCCCCGGCTGCTCGGTGGGTGCCTCCGTCCTCCGCAGCTTCCAGACCTCCCTCTTATCCCAGGCGCAATCTGACCTCTCCGTGTGCTCAGTGCATCTCTGAGTACTCTGCGTGTCTGTGCCGATTGGAGAGCGGAGTTCTGGGTCCCCGGGTCCCCAGCTGCTTGATGTGTGTGCAGCTGCCGGCCTCAGATGGCTGCAGACATCTACCTCCCTCAGAAAGATGGCGCGGTCTCCGCGTTAGTGCTGGTGGCTCGGGCGGACAAAAACCCCTTGGGAGTGGGGCTGCCTGGCTGGGAGAGCCCGGTCCAGCAGTTCCCCGCCTTCTCCTGGAGGATAACTGACTCTTAACTTGCCACCAAACACTCCCAGTGTGACTCTCAGCTGCTCTCTCTCCTTCTGCCCAGCGACAAAGCTCCAGAAGCATCTGTTTACTCCGCCGCCATTTTCTCTCCTCCACCCCCACAATTCTGATGTTGGTACACTTGATGGTGTCCCAGAGGCTCCTTACATTATCTTCACATTTTTGGATTCTTTTTTCTTCTTGCTTTTCTAGTTGAGTGTTTTCTGATTCTTTATATTTCAAATTTTTGACTTGATTCTTGCCTTCCTCTAGTCTGCTGTTAGGTTTCTGTATAATATTTTTTATTTCAGTCAGTGTATGTTTAATTTCTAGTTGGACCTTTTCCATCTCTAGTTGGTTCTTTTTCATCTCCTCTTGGATCTTGCTAACTTTATCCATCTTTTCTAGTCTGTTCTTGAAGAACCTATAAGGATGGTTTTGAACTCTATATCCAGTAATTTATTTTCCTCCATTTCTTTTGTTTGTGATCTCTTCCTTTGTGTCAGCATTTTCACTATGCTGGGAGAACTTCTGTGTTGGATTAAGCCTTATGATTCCAGACTTGCAAAACTGCAAAAGCCTCTCTGTTGAGCTTGGGATGGGTGGAGTCTTAGTGCTTAAGGGACCATTTTGCCTTCCAGTCTGCCCGGCCCCTCCAAGGCCCCTGAGTCTCAAGTGACTCGGTAATCACTAGAGCGGTCCCTGTGCACACGCTCTCTCTCTTACAGTGCCTTTAGACTGCTGCCTTTCCAGCTCCCCTGCACTCTGGCACCATATGAATCTGGGTCTGCAGGACTTTGCCCAAATCTGGGGTTTAGTGGAATTAGAAGTGATGCAGTTGGGATGCTTTGTCTCCCATCCTCTCCTGAAAGCCAGCAGCACAATCAGCAGTCGATCTCCTGTGCACAGTGCTGTGCATGCCACCCAACTTCTGCCTTCCTGCGACTCCCCTAAGTTTCCGTGAACTTCTCCCTTTTTACAGTCCAAACTCCCCCTGTATGAGTTTCTGCTGGATCTGGGGTTTAGTGTCATAGGATAAGGGGTTCATTGCTGTTGGGAGTCTCCATTTCCCTCCTGCCAGAGAAAGCCAGCCAGGTATTCCTGCACCTGCTCTCTCCATGCCCTGCTCTCCGCACCTCAGCTTTTTGCAGCTTCTCTGGGTCTCTGTGAGCCCCTCTCTTTCTTTCTAGTTGTGGAACTTCACTCAACCAGCTTTCCTGTGTTACTGAATGATGTCCATTCTGTCTTTTAGTTGCAGTTTTCAAATTGTTGTGGGAGGCAGCAGTGTAGTTGTTTATCTATGCCGCCATCTAGGTTCTTTTTTCTTTTCCAGTTGACTGTTTTCTCTTTTTTGTATTTCAAATATTTGACTTGATGCTTTCGTTCTTCTAGTCTGTTGTTAGGTCTCTGCATATTTTTTATTTTAGTCAGTGTATGTTTAATTTCTAGTTGGTCCTTTTTCATCTCCTCTTGGATCTTGCTAAATTTATCCATTTATTCTAGGAAATTCTTAAAAAAACCTTATAACCGTGGTTTTGAAGTCTATATCCAGTCTTTTGTTTTTTTTTTCCATTTCTTTCATCTGTTATCTGTTCTTTTGTCTCCGTATATTTCACTGCTCCCCTGAGTTGGTAGAGTAACTCTGTGTGCTAGGTGTCCTATATGGCCCAATAGCTCTTTCTCTCCAGTTACCCGAGGTGGACACTCTTGTTGCATCCTTTGTGAACTCTGTGAGCAGTCTATTGTAGTTAATTCTTGATTGTTGTTGATATAACTGAGGCGAATTGACCTCTAAGCCAATTGGTTGTGAGGATCAGCTGTGTCTGAGCCTGGAGAACTTCTCTGCTGGACTCAGCCTTAAGACTTGCAAGATTGCAATAGCCTCTGTGCTGGGCTTGGATGTGGTGGAGTCTCAGAGCTGAGCAGACAACCTTGGCTTCCTGTCAGCCCTGACCTACATGGCAGCCCCTGGGTCTCAGTGTCTCTTGGCAATCACTGCAGCCCTCTTCGTGCATGCCTCCAGACCTCTGCCTTTTGTGCGTGCAAGCCTCCAGACTTCTGCCTTTCCGGCTCCCCTGAATTTTCGTGCACTCTAGGGACCTGAATGAGTCTGGGTCCCCAGTGTCTCCACTGAAATTGGGGTTCAGTGCTATTGGGAAGTTCTTTTTTCCTCCTGCTAGAGAAAGCCAGCGGCACAATCAGCAGTCAGCACTCTGTGCACACACTCTCGTGCACTCCCAGACCTTTGTCTTTTGGAGTTCTCCTAAGTTTTCCTGAATTTATTCCTTTTCACAACAGTCCAGACTCCCCCAGAGAAGTCTTGCCTGGAACTGTCAGACCTGGATTTCAGTGCAGTTTAGATTTTCTGTCTCTCTCCTACTAGAGGAAGCCAGCCAGACCCTCCTCCACCCGTCCTCTCCAGGAGCCTGTCTCCATACCTCAGCTTTTTACAGCTCCTCTGAATGTTCGTGAGTCCCCCTCTTTACTTCTAGTTGTAGAATTTTCACTCAACCAGCTTTCCTGTGGTTCTGGATGGTGTTCGTTCTGTCTTTTAGTTGTAATTTTGAAATTGTTGTGTGAGGCAGCAGTTTAAATGTTCACCTATGCCGCCATTTTAGTTTCTCTCCTTTCATATTACACTTCTATTAGATAGGATATCCTATATTCTTAGACTCAGCTAAAATGGTATACAATAATATTCTTTAATTTGAAGAGTAAAAAATGGAATGTTATTATTTCTATATAAGATCCGTTGATTTTGGAGACAGTTTAAATAGTTTCTACATAATAATAAATCATTTGAACTCTTTTGTCAATTGACCATGTCCATACTAATTTTCTGTAGTTCATAATTTTATTATGGATCTATAATGCCATATTTTCTAACCTGAAGTGTAAAGAAATTTAGTCTTGCTGTTGTTTCATCTGGGAATTTCTTTCACTTTTTGGAGCAACAGTATAAAATTTTAAGACAAATTTTTTTTAAAAGGGATTCAAATTAAAAAACAACAACAACAACAATAAAAATATAAGAGATTCAAGTCAATCAAGATTGATTGCATAATTGAGAGAATAAACCAGTTAAATAAACACTATTTTTGAGAATTAATCACTTCTCAAATAATAGAATAAAGTTTCTAATATATCTATACTAATAAAAGGGTAATATGCTAATTAGACTGGATAGACCTAATATCTTCTGGATATCCTTCCTGATAAAGCTGGTGCCCGGGCAGTGCTGCCCAGGGTCTTGTATGCCTGTCTGAGCAAATTCAGCCCTGGTTCTGGGTGCCTGCGGCCAGCCAGAGGTAGGGAATCCCAGGTACCAGTTGCCTTCAGCTGACAACAGGGAGGGAAACCCAGATCCTGGGTGTGGAGGCCAGGGCAGAGGCAGATAGGGTTGATCAGGTAGGTAAGCAGTTAGGGGCATCTGGCAGACAGAGGCAATCAGGGGCAATTAGGCAGACAGGTGAGTGGTTAGGGGTGATCAGCCTGGAAGGCAAGCAAGTGGTTAGGAGATAGCAGACCCAGATTGTGAGAGGGGTCTTTAACTGTCAGTTTAGGCCCAATCCTGAGTCAGTCATCCTCCAAGGGATCCCGGATTGCAAGAGGGTGCAGGCTGATCTGCATGAACAAATTTCATGCACTAGGCCTCTAGTTTATATGTAATTGTCATGAGGTAACCAATTAAAATCATACTAAAAGCAAATGTACAAAAAATATAAGTTGGTTTCTTTTTGTCTATGTCTAATATTACTTTTCTTCTGGTCAGCAAACAAATTAAATCTGGTTTAATCTTATATGAAATTGCTCATTTTCTCAAATAGCCTCCTCCCACCCCATGGATTTCACAAAAGTACTGGAATAGTGTATTGGTTTGGGCAAAAGTTTGGATCAAGACTGCTTGAGTTCATCTGTCATTGAGTGTACGTAGTACCCTAGTTTCATCACCTGTATAAGAGGAACAATGATAGTAACTGCCTCATACGGTCTCTGAAAGAATTTAAATGACATCATGCATGTAAAATGCTTATAATGGTGTTTTGCACATTATAAGCATTCAATAAATGTTGGTTACTACTTTTCTAATAAATAATTCATAAGAGTAAGTATGATAGTTAACTTTATTTGTCAACTTACCTATGCCATGGTACCTAAATATTTGGTCAAATATCATTCTGGATATTTCTGTTAAAGTGTGTTTTATATGAGATTAACACTTAAATTGGTAGACTTTGAGTCAATCAGAATACTCCTCATTGTGTGGGTGAGCCTCATTCAATTGGTTGAAGGCTTAAAAGAAAATATAATGAGGTCCCCTTAGAAAGAGTGAATCCTGCTGTCAAATTGCCTTTGGACCTGTACTGCAACATTAAGTTTTCGATAGGTAACCAGTCTGTGGGCCTACCCTGAAGACATTGGACTTTCTAGCCTACACAATCACATAAGTCAATAACTTAAAATCTCTCTTTCTCTCCTGCTTCTCTCTCTCTCTCTCTCTCTCTCTCTCTCTCTCTCTCTCTCTCTCTCTCTTTCTAACACATACACACACACACACACACACAAAATTGGTTTTCTTTCTCTGGAGAACCCTTAAGGGTGTAGCTTAAGAAACCTCTGAGCAGAGTAAATAACTTGGGGTCCTTAGTTTGTGTGTCCCCCTATTATTCTCTGATTTGCTGGGTGATGTCACTTGTCTACCTAGGTACTCTTTGCCTAGCAACAACTATGGCTAAATTCTATTACTGGTATAATGTACGATCTGGTCTGTTTTGCCTTAGTCATGGCTCAGTGGTACTCCCTGGTTGTGTCAGCAGAATCTTGGATCTTGTGGAAAATATAGATCTTTTGGAAGCTGGAATTCATTTAGATTTATCACTGGTTTATACTTTCAGCCATATTGACCAGTAATCAGATCCACTGATGATATTTTACAAATTATCAAGCCAAACACTTAATTACAAGTAGGTCCTACTTTTCCATGTTAGATACAAAGAAAAGCTGAATGTCAAGCTGTTACTTTCACACACTTTGTTACCAGGTTTTCTTTGATATAACCATGCCTAGGTTGGTAGAGACTCCCTACTGACTTCAGATTCATTCTCTCAATTAGTTGATTTCTATAACAAACAAGTGACTTAAGACAAAACAAAATCATTTATTATTGCCATACATACACAAGTAAACTATGGGTTAGCTAAGCTAAGCTGGGCTCAACTGAGTGGCTCTGCTTCAAGTTGTAGCAGTTTAGATTGGTCTTCTCTTTGCAGGGCCATGGATAAGCAGAGACATTGTATTTTACATCTCATTCTCCCTGGCCCAGTGGGTTGCAGGAGGCAAAATCTTCTCATGGTGATAGTAGAAGCATAAAAGTTTAGAGAGAAACATGTGAAGTCTCTTACTGATTAGATTTAGAGTAGGCTCATTGTCATATCTGTCTGCATGGCTGATCCTGAAGTCTAGAGGCAGGAAATACATTCTGCTCACAATAAGGCTATATGGTAAGAGTCTGAAGAACTGAGTCATTTAATCTACCATAATAATCCTCATACATTAGCATGAATCTCATCTCTGAGACAAAGTTGGGAGCATAGAAATTGTAACACACTTCTGCTTTGTTTCTTACCTTTCTTCCCTACAATGTTCAAGTCCAGAAAGGAGGTATTTTCTTTTCTCATTTCTCATATACTTCCTTCATGCAAAACCCAATGATTTGACCTTTTAATACTTCTTATATGATGAAGAAGGAACCAAAATAATCAGGCAATATTTTCTTAAGAAAACAGCTTGCCTCAAAAATGTAATATATTGCTGTAAAATCCTATTATATTTTTCAATATATTAACACTATCCACCTTCTACCTGCTACACCCCACCATACCTAACTCATGGAAATCGCCAATGAGATATTTATTTCTATAATTTTGTCATTTTGAGGATGTTATATGAATGGAACCATACAGTATATGGTTCACCCCCACACAGCATATTTCCTCTGAGATCCATCCAAGTTGGTGCATATATCAGTAGTTCATTTCTTTTTATGACAAGATAGTATTTTACTATCTGAATGTAGCAAAATTTGTTTGACTATTGACCTTTCAAAGAGTACCTGAGTGGTTTTCATTTTTTTCTACTATAAATAATTTGCTAAAATATTAATGCACAGGTCTCTGTGTGAACATACTTTTATATATTTTTAAATATATTTTATTCATTTTTTTACAGAGAGGGAGGGTAAGGGATAGAGAGTTAGAAACATCGATGAGAGACATTGATCATCCACCTCCTGCACACCCCCTACTGGGGATGTGCCCGCAACCAAGATGCATGTCCTTGACCGGAATCGAACCCAGGACCTTTCAGTTCGCAGGCCAAAGCTCTATCCACTGAGCCAAACCGGTTTTGGCTACTTTTATATTTCTTTGCAATTAATTATTCAAGAGAATAATAGCTGGTCATATGTTAGTGGCATATTTAATTTTATAAAACAATTTCTGGGCCCCTTTTCAGGTTTGCTGCACCATTTTACACTCTTACGAGCAATGATGAATGATCCTGTTTCTTCACATCCTTACCAACATTTGATGTTGTTCCTATTTTTTTATTTTATTTTAGCCATTCTGATCAGTAAACAGTGGCATCTCATCGTGCATTAAGTATTCATTTTTCTGATAGCTAGTAATGTTGTAAATCTTTTCATGTGCTATGGATATCTGCATGTCCTTTTTGGTGAACTGTCTGTTCAAGTCTTTGGCCAATATTTTAATTGCATTTTTTTCTGAAATGGTTTGGGAGTTCTTTATACATGCTAGGTACTTTTCCTTTGTCAATTATATTTTAATAATCATAACAAGATCTCAGAGGAAAATTTTAATTTTGATTAGGGTTAATTTATCCAGTTTTCTTCTTTCTTTTTAACAAATGGTACAGAGCAGTTGAACATTCAAAGACACAAAAAGTTAAACCCCATACCTTATACAAAAGTTTTAATTAAAAATGGATTGTAGGCTTCAATGTAAATATAAAACTTCAAGGTTTTAGAAAAATATTTTAGACAACAATTATTCAAAAAATATATAGGAAACAATCTTCAGGATTTGTTTTTATTTCTTTGTTTTTAAATAAATTATCTGGCTTAATTTAGAAACTGCTGGTCATATGATTGAAAGGCACATATGGTACAAAATTACAGCAATTCAGTTTATTATAAAATACAAAACATTAAGTCTGCTGAGACCGGGTTGGCTCAGTGGATAGAGCGTTGGCTTGCGGACTGAAAGGTCCCAGGTTCGATTCCGGTTGGGAGCATGTACCTTGCTTGCGGGCACATCTCCACTGTGGGTCGTTCAGGAGGCGGCTGATCGATGTCTCTCTCATAGATGTTTCTGACTTTCTATCTCTCTCCCTACCTCTCTGTAAAAAATCAATAAAATATATTAAAAAAAATTAAGTCTTTACAATTCATTACAGAGTCTTTGGAATATTTTTGAATTCCTATTTCATGTGTAGCAAATCAATATACATCCAATCAAAATCACTTAAATGTGAACCCATCATATTTACAGAACTGGGTACCTAGAGATGTTCTAAGACTCTCCTAACATAGTATCAGCACCCTGGCAGAAGGCAAAATTTCACTGAAAAATATATGTGGATACAATTTAATCAGTGTCTTGGGCATAAAATACAGACTGTACCTCTATGTTCCCAAAGATAAGGTACAACAGACAGATAGGTGGCCAATATCTTTGGCACTGCCTGTCTGACAAAGCCCTGGGAGTTGATGGCACTGTGAGATACTGGCCCTCTCACTGCCCATTGCAGTCTTTTGGGGGTGGAAGCCAGTAGTGATTGTGGGTGTGCAGAGTGATTGTGGGTGTGCAGGGCCCAATCTGAAACATTTTCCTATCTGTTATTGCCCTTCCCATCTTCAAACTGCCTGGGGGTCCCAAAGCCACAGACCACACTGGTGAAGCATTCCACATCTGTCCCCAGCTTCTATACTGCCTATCCTCCCTTGCTATCATACTAAATCTCAGAGTCTGGGACCTTCTAGAAATGGCATGAAGAATCCTAATTGTTATGGGGCGACTTCCACAATCAGTTGCAAATGACCACGGAGGCTGCTAAGTTGCTAATAAGCAAGCAGGAATTTATTGAGCTGGCCAGTCAGCGATAGCCGCGAGGGCACTGCACGCAGTGGAGTCCACACACTCATGACTGCGCTGTCTCAGGGGTATGCAGCTCTTTTAAAGATCCAAACCACATTTTTTTCCTTGTTCTAAATCCTCAAACAGCGGCAGAGGGGGTGGGTGGGTTTCAGTGGGCCACAACAGTTCCTGTTGACTGCTCCTTATCTCCCAACCACCCCCTTCTAGACGTTGGAATGTGGACCTATCTTGTGAAAGCGAATTGTAAAACTGAGCAAAGTTAATAATCTTTAAAGGTCGTTTTCAGTCTCAACTCCTGGAGCCACTGAGTCAACAGGGATTATTCTTTTATGGTTCTGGTCCTCAGGCACAGGAGAATAAACTTTGTGACGTGGGATGGATTTATGTGAGCTTCTAGGCCAAACAGCAGTTTTTACCTGAGATGAATGTTCTTAAGGTCCTATTTCACTAATGCTGACACTTTATTTAAAAGTAGGCCTCTTTATTAGTAAGGTGAGAACAATCTCCTGCCCTCATACTAGAATAATCTCCAGTTTCAATTTTTGTGACTTCAATTACTGAGCTCAACTGTGGTCAGAAAATATTAAATGGAAAATTCCAGAAATAATTCATAAGTTTTCAACTGTGTGTCATTCTGGGTAGCATGATGAAATCTCTTGCTGTTCAGGTCTGTCCCACATGGGATGTGAATCATTCTTTTGTCTAGCATCCCTGAGTGGATACCTAAAATGGTAGATAGTACCAAACCCTTTTACATACTATTTTCCCTACGCATGATAAAGGTATACTATTCTTCCAAAGGTTGTCTCACCTGCCTTGTGGGTCCTGGACCATGGATGGGCCCATAGCTGGGGCAAGAGAGCCAGGCCCACTGCACTCCACTCTGACAGAGATACTGAAGAACAGGGATGCCCAGGGTGGACAGACCAGCCTCTCTCATCAGAGTATAGGCCTACATGTTGACCTCCTAGCCACAGTAACTCACCAACAACTCCAATAGGACAAATACATTATCTCTAACACTCTACCAGGACAGGACCCCACACAAGCTTCATTCTAAGACCTCAGACAAGCTGAGAGCTACAGTACTTGAGAACAGCTTTCCTCACACAAGAAATAACTACATGTCCATACAATGGGCATGACTGCCTTTCTCCTGCAGGATCAGCCAAAAGCTATGAACAAAAGTGAAGTTGGGAGAAAGAAGGAGGTGGTTGAAAACCTCTGTAGAAAATAGAGCTGGCTTGAAAAAATATTTAAGACCCTTCCATTGTTCCAGCAAGTTCCAAATAATAAGAAACTGCTAAGTTGATAATTCCATTTCGGTCTATTCCATTTTATTAAATGGAATGACAAAACGAGAGCTCCACACCCTTCATCCACCAAGTGACCTTCTAAAATGGTTCTATGGAAGCTTCTTCATACAACTTACAGTGCAGATACTTTGCTAAATAAATGGGGATCAGAAACCCCCAAAACATGTTCCATTTTTACAGTGTTTTCTCTCCAACAAGCTTGATGCATGACTTCTGCTCATGGACAAATCACCTGAAATTGTGGGAGCAAGAACTGTTCTTCTCAGAAAAAGGGGTGACGCTGGTAACCTACATCAATAGATGTAGGTGTTGTTTAGTTAAAAATGCGTTTTAAAGTAAGAGACCATAGCATTTATTTGAGGTCAATAAGAAGGGCTATTTGGGGAAGTAGTGATTCAGGCAGAAGCCCAAATAGTGTTTGGATTTGGAGACAAAGGCATTGAGTATTTATGAGAAAGGGAAGGAAACAATTGCATCAGTAGGTACAGATAACATAACACAGTGGTCTTAATTCTAAACAATGTTTTTAAGTTTCAGTCCAGTAGTCATCAATCCCGTAGTTATAACTGCTTTCTTGTTATCCTTGTGATATCTCAAATAGCAAGCCTGGACTCTATTATTACAGATTCTTGCCCATAAGTCTACCCATACGAGTGCCTCTTTGTGTGCCACCACAACAGAGGATCTGATGGACTTAGCCATACTTACCAGTGAGAACTAGGGCAAGAAAACCTATTAGTGTGCGCCCACTAACAGAACTGACCTAGACTGGACAGTGCACACTTATCAGCATGGTCCTACTAGGAGCCCTGAAGGGACAATTCTCCCCAGCTTCCTCCATCTTAGGTGACTAGCCCTTAGCAGGACAAAGAGACTTGCCAGCCCCACACCCCACCATTAGGTAATCCAGCAAGAATGTGCCGGGAGATAACCGGATAAGGCAAAACCGCCTCCTCCTGCCATTAGACTGCTTCCTGACCCCACATCCCGTGCCTGCGTAAGCAGACCCCGGCCCCTACCTGGCCTATTAGGGTGGGCCAACTCAGTATTTCAAACTGCTCTCCACCCACCCTGACCCCTAGTCTATAAAAAGAACATGTAACAAAGGAACGGGGCTCTCAGCCTCTGCTCTGTTTTCGGAGT
>PVJN01002090.1:0-10775 GCA_004026805.1 Lasiurus borealis | reverse complement strand
TGTGCTCTGTAAGTGCGGCTTGCGTTCCGGGCTTAACAGCCCACCCCTTTCAGATGTGCCGAAGCCTGAACTAACCTGTGTTCCTGATTAAAAGTGCTTGAGATGGTTCCAATGTTTCTGAAGTACCTATTGAGTTTCCCAAGGGAGTTTAAAAGGAAATAACTTTAGGCTAAGGGCTCAGAGAATTTGGTCTGTACTCAGAGCTCTTAGGAAAGTACAAAGGGCTGTGGCCTTATTCCCATTTCTACTCTCACTATCAAATGACCCTTCTTCTCTATTCTGGTCTCCCTAATCTGTCAGTACTGAGGGACTTATGTAGAAAAGGTGGAACCCTACTTTAGTCAACACTAGAACTTTATATCCACTTGGTGAGGTAATCTCTTAGATATATGATCTACCTGGGAACTTGGAGGGGCTCTGCAAATAATGTTAGAAGGCTTACTTTAATCCCTTTCAGCCCTACTGAAACATGAAAATTAAACTGGAACGCTTGATTCTTCCCCTGACCAGGATGCAGTGGTAACTGCCCAGGTTCTTGTGTAGGTAGATTAGAAGACTGAAGCCACAGACAAAAGGTGGTATAGGAAAAGGTGGAAATTTATTGGGAAGCAAGCATAGACTATATGTGGGGAGGGGAAGAGAGACCCACCAAGTCCCTCTTTCTAAGGTTTATAAAGGCTGCAGTTCTTTGTGACCTGATATCCCCTCTGATTGGCCACTATAGCAGCTTCAGGGCTCAAACTCCAGGTGGGGTTCCCCCTCTTTTTCTCCCTTTTGTTTTTCTATTCCCCATGGCCTTCCTCCTTATTCTGTGAATGAGTGACTTCCTCTCCATTTATTCTGTAAATGTATACCTTTTGGCAGTTCCCAGTCCCCTTATTCTGTGAATGTATGCCTTCTGGCAGCTTCCAGCTTTGCAGCCCCATGTTGTCCCCCATGGATACCCTAATTCCTAAAACTTCCTAAACCTACTTATTTTACCACTAAAACCCCATTTGACTACTTTTTCTAGCCCTCTGTTTTTCACATGGGAGGAAAAAAGTCTTCTACTTCAGGGCTTTTGTGTTCTCTGGCACCTGGGGAGGTACAGGTAAAATAGTATGTGGTGCCTCCTGAGTAGGAGCACTTCCTTGTAGGCTTTCCTCTTGTTCTAGTAACAATTAAGACTCCCTCCAATCCCTACAAGTATAAGGCTAGCTACTTAAAATTCAAACCCTGGGAAGGCTGTTAAACTTATTTGACCAAAATATATGACTTTTTTTTTTCAGGGCCAAGAAATTCTTGTTTTTAATGAGTCCTGGGTATGGAAATAGGTGGCAATCGTGTCTGGAGGTGGTATCCCTATGAGTGAGTATGGCTTGCGACCTGGTGGAGACAAGCTGAACAACAATTATAATACACAGTACAGTGGAAGAAAAAGTGTTTTGTGTTTAATGATTCCAAGCCTAAAGCTGGGAGAAAAGTAAGTATTAGTCTTACTTTAAGAAAACTATACAAATTTATGATTTAGTTCAACTCATAGGTGAAGAATAAAACTTGGAAACAACTAATTAGAGCTTATTCACAGCTGTGTACTATACTTCATTGAAACATATTTTTTTCTCCCTAAAATCACCTTTATTTTTATTAAAGACCAATTTATTTATTGTATTCAGTTTAGTTTTAATTTGGTCTGATTGTTTGCATGAATACAATAAGAATAGTATATGACTATATAGACTCTTAAAATCTGCTTTGCTGGAATCTCATGATTAAGCTTTAATGAGCCCCTCAGGGCAAAGAAGTCTAGCCACTTAGCTGTCATCAAGATTGCCTGCAATACCTGTATACTTGGGTGAATTCCTCAAATTGAGATCCCCAATAATGTCTTGAGATTCCTTCCTTGCCATCTCTCAGGAAAGCAACCTTTGTTTCTTATCTGGGAAGACTGCCATGAACCACATGACCAAGTAAGGTACTAAGCTTTTCTCCAAGATGCTCACATTGGCTTCAAGTCTTCTGATGACATCCCAAGTCTAGGCATGTCCTTCTTAGACATGAAACTCCAGGCAAAGTCTTGGTTAACAAAACCACTAATGGAAACTGGTCTTATTGGATTCATGCAAAAAAGCCATATTCCCATGACTCATTCATTAAGAATTTCTAAATTCTGAAAGAATAATCTAGGGAGAAAAATATATAATTTACCAAATTGCTTTAAAAATATTTCTTGTATTTGAAAAAACGAAGATTAAAAAGTAGCAATACTTTCAATAAGAGTTATAAAAACTATATAATTATTTTACCTAATACCATAATCTAATTTATCTGTTTTTCCTGATTTTTTTTCTGTCAGTATTTCATTCTTGAGTGTACAATGAGCCTTCTAATTCTTCTGTTTACTGGCTTAATGTTTACTCAAATGATTAAGAGCATTGAAATGTTATTATTTTCTTTTTTAAACGTTATAAGCCTTGCCAAAACCAGGTCACCAAAAGTTTTGGCTTTACTCCATAAAAACTGGAAGAGAGAGATATTAATGTTGTAGCACACCCCTCAGGTAAACGTAATCTCCATTTTACTCATGATGACTAGCTAATGCCAAAATTTAGTGCTTGAATAAAAATTTCCAGGTTACTCTGTAAACACTAGGTTATTCTGTAAATAGCAGTGGAAGAAATTGTTAAAATTTTACTTTTGAATATAATTCTTTTGTTTAGAACTTATTTACATTTATGCAAATTTTACTCCAATCAGATGGGCTCCCAGCCAATCTGAAGATCAGGTTGGGTGAAGGTCTGAGGTATCATACACCCTCCAGTCTACAGGTTTTAAAATTCTTCTGCCCTTTTTAAAAATTCTTTCCTCTTCTCTCCTTTCCTTCTGCATGAACCATTGTGTCCTTAGCTGGGGAAGATAAGCACTTGTTATAGTAACAGGCAGGCTATAAATTGTCTACATGGTTTGATCTTATTTTAACTTCCTTATCTGGGTTGCCCTATTTCACTTATCTTGGCTTACTGGCTTGTGCCATTTATATAATTTCCTTTCAATATTCCTCTTCTCATTCTACCACTTTCATGAACCTTCTTCAAAAATCTTACAGTCTTCAGAAATAACCAGTTTAAGAATCCATTCTCTATTTCTCGCAAAATGCATTTCCCATGCCTTATGCCTTCTATAATCCCACTGTATCATTTCCAACCAATAACTCTTAGAAGGCTTCATTTCTAATAACAAAGAAAAGCAAATAACTAGTCATTTCTTAGATTGACCCTTTTAAATATTTTAAGGGAACTTAATTTCATTAAAAACATGAGACATATTTATAGCTTTATTTTAGAGATTTTTTGGTAATAAAGACAAAAACAGGTGATCTAGGGATCAATAGTTTGACAGCTGAAGTAAGACAAGTTGATTGCAGCACATGGTTGTCTTTCCCAGAAATAAAACAAATTTCCCTAGGTATCTTGTAGCTCTTCATTCTATTGGGAGCATTTTAGATAACCTGACAGAGAAAAGTTGTACCGCAGACACAGTCCCTCTTAGCTGTGGCGTGCCTAATATTATTTCCCCAAGTCCATGCCCTCTGAGTACTGCAGGCCAGGTGCTGGCACTGGAGCCAAAGGGGTTGCAGTTATTTCTAGGGCCTTCCCTCTGGAGCCACTCAGGCATGCTAGTCCCAGCAAAAGGGGGGTGGGAGTAGCTAGAGGTGCGCATGACCTGGGAGGGGCAGGGACAGGCCATGACTGACTGAGTGAAGTCACAGGCACCATGGGTCTGGGGCCCTGGGAATGCCCCCCCATCCCTGCGGGCCAGCCGCCTCCAGCCACCGTGAGTGACTGCTCAGCTGCACCTTGGGGATGTACACCCTGGTGGTCACCCATGGATGCCACCCGACCTGCACAGGATAGGGGTTGCAGGGCCTCAGGATGGTCCTTCTCCCCCCATTTGCCCTACTGGGGCTGCTGCCACTGAAACTGAGCCGCGCACCAAGCCCCAAGGTAGGGGACATCTCTGGGCAAGATGGGGAGTGCTTGTGCCACTTGCCGCTGGGACACAGCTTCTGGCCCTGTCTCTTAAGCCCTGGGGAGCACCTAATTATGGCCTAAGGAGCACCATGTATACTTTAGGGAGGGCTTACCTAACAATATATTCAGGATTTGGTTTCCCTCTAATCCAGAGGTACAGAAAAGAGTCCAAACCAAGGAGAAGGTGGCCTGCAAAGGTCAGAGCTCAGCATAGCAGGACCCCAGTGGGAGTTGTCTGTCTGAGTCAATATCCTAAGAGCAGAAAAGAGAAGAGGAATCTCCAATTAAACCTGCTCAGAAACTAGGCTAGGGTTGGACATTGTCTTGTGCATTGTAGAGTGAGTGCTGCTTGGGTTTCATATACATGCCTCAGTTTCTCTCTTCCAGGGAGGATTCAGAGTGCTGGGTAACCAGCCCTTCTATGTGCTTCCTGGATGTGTCGGATTTTAATTACAGTTGTACACTGAGTGGCCAGATTATTATGATCTCTGAACATATAATAATCTGGCCACTCAACAGTATATATATACTAGAGGCCAGGTGCATGAATTCATGCATGGGTGGGGTCGAAAGGGACATGGGCAGTTGGCCGGCCTGCCTGCTGGTCAAACTCCTGATTGAGGGGACAATTTGCATATTAGCCTTTTATTACATAGGATATACACTGAGTGACCAGATTATTATGGGTTCAGAGATCATAATAATTTGGCATTCAGTGTATTTAAGTCTATATGAGACCCCTGCAAGTCTTAGGGCTTAATTCCAGACACCTCTGTACCTCCTTTCTCAACAGAGAATATTTGAGATTTTTGGACCATAGAGAGGAATTTGCTTCTCTGATCTTTGGAAACTGGGTAATTGTTCAAGTACTCATTCTGTCATTGTTTGGACTTTGTATTGAACTGGCGGGGTAGCCTACTACTCTCTAACCAGTCTGACAATCAGTTTATCCTTCCATGGGAATCTTATTATGCAGCACCCACCCAAGTAGCATTTAAGTGGCTGACTCATGTCTGCTTTTCAAATGGCCCAGAGACTGTGTCTAGGAAATTGAAAGTGAAATGCCCACTTGAGACAGCAGCCAAATTAAGTGGCTGGAGGGCACCTGGCAACGTCTCCAAACTATAAAGGGAATAATGAGAAGATAACAGAATCTGCTTACTTCCCACTCAGCATGGAAAGATGACATTGCAAAAGCCCCACGTTGGATACCATATCTGATACCCCAAATGGCAAATTCAGACTCTTATCATCACAGGTGCTTGTCCTATGAAGTTTGAAAATTAAAATTCACAGACTAAAAAATTTTAAGCAAAGTGTAAAAGTTTATTGCTAGCGTATATAAACTCCCCCTGGGAAGGGTCCCCAAAGGGGAACTCCCCTGGGGAGAGGTCCTCAAATGGAGAAAAACTTGCTTTCTCTCTAAATTGGAAAAAAAAAACAAAAAACAACACCTAGTGATATGGAATTTTTTTACTGGAACCCAGATTCTTTGTCTGCCAGGGTCAAAGAATGAATCCACAGACATAGGGTAGTATAGTAAAGATGGAGATTTCTTGAATAACAAGTACAGGTTCCCACATGGAGAGAGGGAAAGAGTCCCACAGAATGGACTCCCACATGGGAAGGGGGAATGGTCCCACAGGCTTCCTGTTTCCAAGATTTATGAAGGCTGCAGTTCCTGTGCCCTGATATCCCCTCTGATTGCTCAATATTCCCTTTCAAATTGGTTACTACAGTGATTCCTGAGGCCCTCCTTCCTCATAGTCCTTCCTTTCCTTCTGTTTTTCCTTCCTCCTTCTTTATTTTGTAAATATAGACCTTCCTTGGCTATTTCCAGTTCCCTTGGCCTATGGAAATATAGCTGCACTGGCTTCCTATGTTATAGAAATATATCTTCTCGAGTCTATTGCCCTGTGTTTTTCCATGGACCTCAAGTCTAAAAATTCCCTAAGTCTATATTCCCTTAAAGTTCATGTTTCACTAGTCCTGTGAATCTTTTTGTCTACTAGGTGTGCCAGTTAATAATGTGGATTTCTTTCAATAGATGGAATTACACATATGTAGATATATATGCAATTTGATATGTATGCTATTTTGTTGTATTGACAGACAGCTTCAAAACTTCACATGTCAAATTTGCTGAAGATGTTAACATCATAGATATTTTTATGCTGAAAAGTGTTGAATTTTGTACCAAAAAGAAAAGAGCATTGGAGAGAAGTTTTAATTCATTACTTTATTTTGAAGAAAAGTGCAGCTGAAAGTTATCATATACTTCTGGAAGCTTATGGTCAACATGCTCCATCTCAAGATACCTATGAATGCTGCTTTAAACACTTTAAAAGTGATGATTTTGATGTGAAAGACAAAGAATATCCAGGTCAACTGAAAAAGTTTGAAGACCAACAATTATAAGCATTATTGGATGAAGATGCGTGTCAAACTCAAAAACAACTTGCAGAAAGATCAAATGTTGCTCAGCAAATAATTTACAATCATTGACAAGCAATGGGAAATATTTTAAAGGAAGGAAAATGGGTGCCACATCAACTGAATGAAAGACAAATGGAAAACTAAAAAGTCATCAGTAAAATGTTGCTTCAATGGCACAAAAGAAAGTCTTTTTTTTTTTTTTTTTTTTTGCATTGAATTGTGACTAGCAATGAAAAGTGGGTTTATTTTGAGAATCCCAAATGCACAAAATCATGGATTGATATAGGCCAACCATCAACATTGACTGCAAGGCCAAATCACTTTGGAAAGAAGACAATACTCTGCGTTTGGTGGGATCAGGAAGGTGTGGTGTATTATGAGCTTTTAAAATTAGGTGAAACCATTAATACTAATCGCTACCAACAACACATAATCAATTTGAACCACACTTTGATTGTGAAACAACCAGAATATGCCAGAAGACACGGAAAAGTAATTTTGCTTCATGATGACACACCATCACATACTTCAAAACCAGTTAAAGACATGTTAAAAGATCTTACCTGGGAAGTATTAACCCACCCTCTGTATTCACCAGCCCTTGCTCCTTCAGATTACCATTTGTTCTGATCCATGGCACTTGCACTTTCTGAGCAGCACTTCAAAACATATGGGGAAGTGGAAAATTGGGTCTATAAATAGTTTGCCTCAAAACAAAAAAAGTTCTATTGGGATGGTGTCCAAAAATTACCTGGAAGATGGGGGAAATGTGTAGCTAGTTATGGACATTACTTTGAATAAATCACTTTTTTTAAAAATATATTTTATTGATTTTTTACAGAGAGGAAGGGAGAGGGATAGAGTTAGAAACATCGATGAGAGAGAGACATCGATCAGCTGCCTCTTGCACGCCCCCTACTGGGGATGTGCCCGCAACCAAGGTAATGCCCTTAACCAGAATCGAACCTGGGACCTTTCAGTCCACAGGCCGAGGCTCCATCCACTGAGCCAAACCGGTTTCGGCTGAATAAAGCACTTTTGATGTTTCTCTTGAAATTATCATGTTTTCTTTGATTACAAAATCTACTATTATTAACGGGTACACCTGGTACAAATGCTGGTAGCTTCTTTGTCTGGATGTCCTATTTTCTAATTGGACATTTCCTCATTTTATGTCCCCTGTTCTTTCCTAATTGGCCACTTTCCCCCTTCTCCCTGCATGGTATCAGTTTCAAAGTTTCAAAGATCACTGTGTGGCCCCTCTTCTTCAACTTGTCTTGTAACATTCCTATAAACAATCTGGTAGATTGGAGCTGTCTCTACCCATCACATATGCATCCTGCTCCCTGGACGCTTCCCTAAAACTATCTCTCTTGTCTGTAAAACCCTTTCACTTGCAAAGTTTTTGGTATGCAAGGTTGCTTTAGGCCCTGTCCAAAGATTATTTCCCCCTGTTTTAACATTTCAAAGGTTTGAAAAACAGGACATTCATGGCAATTACAGCATTTGCTATATCCTCTCCACATGTTTGACCTTTGAGTGGTAATAATCCTAAAAGTTATTCTTTAGGATCTGTAGCTGAAATAAATTGTACAAAAAGTGAAACTTGTGCTGTATCATTCATGTCATAAGACTTGTCAACCGCTATTGATAAAGCTGAAACCACTTTAAGATTTTCAACTTGCTGGTTGGTTATATTTGAAGACATTTTAACTACTATTTTTCACTGTTTTAGCAGACAATGGTAACTATTTTTTTAAGACTATCTGCTTTGTTCTTAAAATCTCAAAATAGCTCTTCATATGCATTTATAAAACAACTTTTTATGTATTCGCCTTCTGTATATGTTTTTTTTTCTCTTAGCAATCTCTTGACTAACCACAAAACTTGCAATATTAACATTGTTGGAATATTACATCCAGCAATTACATACAGACACACTTGATTTTTTTTGACTCTTCTGAAGTTCCTCAACTGCTTTCTTCCTTGCATCACCTACAGGATATTTAGTACTAAATGACGCGTGTTTAGTTGTAAAGTGTATCTCTAAGTTTGATTTCTTGTTATGCGCCAATTTTTCCTGACAAATAAGGCAAGTCGGAAGGCCATTTAAGTTTTGGGTAAAGATGAAAGTCTTTGTCCACTCAACTTTAAATTCATGGTTTTCATCTTCTGTATTTCTTTGCTTCGTCTTTGTAGCCATGTCAAACAGGGCACCTGAAAAAAGTTTTATTTTATAATAATGAAGCCACTAACACAAAATAATTACAATTCTTAAATTGATGACCAAAATACCTGTAGGATTTACAGCTGGTTGGAAAAATACAGGTAACTTTATGCTATGAATAGGTACTTTTGTCACCTGCACGTAATTTGCGGATGCCACTAGCACTAACCACTGCACACGGGACTGCTGACTGACTGGCTCACTCAACTCATGCTTGAATCACATGCTCCTCCCCCGCACTACATATCCTGCGGCTCACCTGTGCTTTGTCTCCCATCCCTGACCGACCAACATGCCCACTTCTTCTAATGCCACTTCTTCAAATAGACTCCCCCAGGTCAAAAACTGACTTCTGCACATGGGTCATGAAGTTTCAATGGCACTGATTCTAACTCTCTATTCCTCTCCTTTCTTCTCTATAAAAAAATCAATAAAATATATTTTTTAAAAAAGAAAATAGAGGTACATATATCTTTTCAAATTAGTGTTTTCAGGAAGTGGATCCAAGATGGCTGCCAATGGGATGGCAGGCTGCAAGATAGCGTGTGAGTGAGAGAGCAAAAGGAGAGAGCGTGGAAGTGTGGGAAGGAGGAAGTGTCTATATTTCTGCATAAGGGACAGGTATATGCCAAAGGACTGTTGGGGACTGGTGGACCAGGCTCCCCAGGCTGGGCAGCCTCTACTACTGCTGATATTTTCCCAGAGCAGCCGGTTCTGCCACAGAGACTACACCATCTTGAAGGAGAGAGAGACTGTGATTAGAAGCCCAGCCTTACGTTCAACGGGGGAGACCTCGGATACCTCCCGGGACCCTACAACCACAACACTCAGGGACCAGCTGCAAACCTACCAACACCGAGACTCTAGCCTCCCTGACCATAGGCATCTAAAAAGTTCATCCAGGGGGAGACAAAGCTGCACCGAATATGCAGACAGGCCCTGTGCCTTCTCACAGAGCAGATAGAAAGAACAGCTGAATTGAACAACATCCACCTGGAATTGGCGAATTAAACACAGCTGGTGAGGCAATCTGTGGACGGAAATTTCAGAGATTGATCACCTAGAGGTGAGATCTGGGATCCAGGCTGGAGGGAGAAACATACACAACAGGGAATAGAGTCTCAGAGGGAGACTGTGCTCCACCAAACCCATGGCCCGTGGGGTCAGTGAAGCCCTCAAAAGTTGAAGGGTTCCACAGGGCTGCTGGCAGAGAGGGACTCTAGATATAAGTCCACAGCCATGAGAATCTGTGCCCAGATCCAGCCAAAACTCATACGGGGGGAGTTTGGGCTGTGAAAAGGGAGAGGTGCTTGGAAATTTAGGGGAGTCGCAAAAGATCGGAGGCCTGGTCGCACACGCGCACGGCACTGCACGGAGGACAGATTGCTGATTGTGCCACTGGCTTTCGCAAGTGGGCGGGAGACAGACCCTCCCAACTGTGCCACTTCTGAATCCACTAAGCCCCTGTTTCAGGCGAAACCCTGCAGACCTAGACTCGTGTGGTCCTGGTGCGCAGGGGAGCTGGAAAGGCAGCGGTCTAGAGGCACTGTGGGCACGCGCACAAGGATCGCTCTAGCGATTACCCCCTCATGTGAGACTCGGGGGCCGTGGAGGGTGGGGCTGACTGGAAGGCAAGGCAGTCCCTTAAGCCCTGAGACTCCACCCATCCCAAGCTCAACAGAGGCTTCTGTGCTTTTGCAAGTACAGAAGTTTCATTGACATAGTGAAAATGCCAAGACAAGGGAGGGGATCACAAACAAAAGAAATGGAGGAAAAAAAACGACTGGATATAGAGTTCAAAACCATGCTTATAAGGTTTTTCAAAAATATGCTAGAAAAGATGGATACATTTAGTGAGAGCCAAGAGGAGATGCAAAAAAGCCAACTAGAGATGCAAAATAGACAACTAGAGATGGAAAAGGTCCAACTAAAGATGATAAAGGACCAAATAGAAATTAAACATACACTGACTGAAATAAAAAATATTATACAGAGTCCTAACAGCAGACTAGAGAAAGGCAAGAGTCAAGTCAAAAATTTGGAATATAAAGAAGCAGAAAACACTCAACTGGAAAAGCAAGAAGAGAAAAGAATCCAAAAAT
>PVJN01002089.1:94467-125116 GCA_004026805.1 Lasiurus borealis | reverse complement strand
CCCCCCCCCCCCCCCCCCGGAATGCAAGTGGAGGCCTTGGTATCTGGAATTTATTTATCTTCTACAATTGAAACTTTGTAACCTAGAGCAGAGCCAAGCCTTCTGCTTGCACAGCCATTGAAACTTTGTTGCCTTAAGTGGAGGCTTAAGGTGTGCGGAAAACTTGGCTTTCTCCATCGCCAGGGGTAGCAAAAGTCTGCCCTGCTCTCTCTATGGCCATAGCCATCTTGGTTTGGTTAATTTGCATATTCACTCTGATTGGCTGGTGGGCGTGGCTGGTGGATATAGCTGAGGTACAGTCAATTTGCATATTATTCTTTTATTAGATAGGATAGTCACACTAGTCCTAAGAAGGTTAGCAATAGTGAAAAGAAAAGTGTGAGAACAATGATAGAGCTTAGACATGTTCTGTATATAAGAAAGTTAAAATAAGGAATCATTTGGGGGTTTAATGGATTAATTCACTATTATTTCTAATGGGAGGATGATTACATTTTTTAACAAATCGCTGCTATAACCACTTTCTGGAATGAATTCAGTTCTATAACTGAGCTTCCAGGTATTTATCTTTTGATATCACCTTTTATTTATTCTTTGACTCAGTCCTTTTTTAGAACTTTATTCAATTTCAACATATTTGTGTATTCTTTCCATTTACCTTTTGTATTTGATTTCTAATTTCAAAGCACTGTCCTCAGATAATATGCTTGGTATGATTTCAATGTTCTTAAATGGTTGAGGCTTGTTTCATGTAACAACATATAGTCGAGAATGTTCCATATATACTAGAGAAGAATGTATAATTTGATGTTGTGGGATGAAAGGGTCTGTAAATGTCAAATATGTTTATTTGGTCTAATGTGTTATTTAGGACTAATATTTCTTTATTGATTTTATATTTTGATGATCTACCTATAATTGTCAATGACATACTTAAGTCCCCAATTATGATTGTGTTTTGGTCTGTTTCTCCCTTTACTTCTGTTAGTAGTTTTTTTATATATTTTGTGGCTTCATGACAAGGTGACTATATATTAAGAAGTGCATATCTTCTTGTTGTAGTATTTCTTTTACCATTATAAGATGTTCACTTTTTCTCTTGTTACCTTTGAATTTATTTGTTAGATATAAGTATGGCTACGCTTCCTTTTCTGCAAATGTTATTTGCTTTTGGAGAATCATTTTCTACAGTTTTATTTTGAGTCTATATTTGTCTTTGTAGCTGAAATGTATCTCCTGAAGGTAACATATTATTGGGTTTGGTGTTGTTTTAATCTAAGTGTCTATTCTGTGCCTTTTTATTGGTGAATTCAGTTCATTGCATTTAGGGCAGTTGTTGATGTATGAGGATTTCCTGAAGCCATTTTACCTTTTGTTTTGGTGTCACTCTGTGCTGCCATTGGTTCCTTTACTTTGTGTTTCTGACTGCCATTTTGGTTTGCTGGTAATATATATATATATATATATATATATATATATATATATATTATATATATATTATATTATATTAAAATATATATATATTTTAAATTATGTGTCTTGGTTTTTAGGGAGATGTGTGTGTGTGTGTGTGTGTGTGTGTATGTGTGTGTATGTGGTTACCATTAAATTTATGTAAAAGAAAGTTTCAGGTATTCAGTAGTCCTTTTATTATTGGATGCATCTTATCTTCATCCCCCTTTGTAAAAATCAGGCCTTTGCCCCTCCTCTTTTTATGTTTTTATTGCCACAGATTCTCCCTTTTTGTGCTGAGTTTTTTGGTGAAGTTATTCAGACAGCATGGGGCAAAGTAGTGAGTATGTGAAACACAGGGTTTATTTTGTATTATTATTTATTATTGTGTTGTTTTCCATACAAACACCTATAACCCTACTTCTGTTGGTGATCTTTTGTTCTTTGTTTTAGGTAAAATGACCTCCATGAATATTTCCTACAATAGGTATCTTCTGGTGGTAAATTCCTTCTGCTCCTGTATGTCTGGAAATGTACCTATTTCTCCTTTATATGTAAAGGCTAATTTTTGCTGGATATATTATTTTTGGCTGGTAATTTCTATCTTTCAGTAATTGGAATTTTTAAATCTTTTTCGTAGAAAGTATTACAAAGGTCCTCCTTTTTCCCCCATTA
Organism: Lasiurus borealis; assembly: GCA_004026805.1. Taxonomy (NCBI): domain Eukaryota; kingdom Metazoa; phylum Chordata; class Mammalia; order Chiroptera; family Vespertilionidae; genus Lasiurus; species Lasiurus borealis. Next base: position 122,989 of record PVJN01002089.1, on the reverse strand, counting down.
ATCTCTCCCAGCCAGCTCTCATCCCCCTCCACAGGCCCTCAACACTCTATTGTCTGTGTTCATGGGTTATGCATATATGCACACAAGTTCATTGATTGATTTCTTCCCACACAACCTTCTCTGCCTTCCCTCTGAGGTTCAAAGTCTGTTCATGTTTCTCTATCTCTGGATCTATTTTCAGTCACCATTTATTTTGTTCATTAGATTACACATATGAGTGAGATCATGTGATACTTATCGTTCTCTGACTGACTTATTTCACTCAGCATAATGCTCTCCAGGTCCATCCATGCTGTTGTTGCAAATGGTAAAAGTTTATTCTTTCTTACTGCAGCGTAGTATTCCATTGTATAAATGTACCACAGTTTTCTAATCCACTCATCAGCTGATGGGCACTTAGGCTGTTTCCAAATCTTAGCTATTTGTAAATTATGCTGCTATAAACATAGGGGTGCATATATCCTTTCTAATTGGTGTTTCTAGTTTCTTGGGATATATTCCTAGAAGTGGGATTCTGGGTCAAATGGGAGTTCCATTTTTAAATTTTTGAGGAAACTTCCTACTGTTCTACACAGTGGCTGCACCAGTCTGCATTCCCACTAGCAGTACAGAAGAGTTCCTTTTTCTCCACATCCTCCCTAGCACTTGTCATTTGTTGATGGCAGCCATTCTGACAGGTGTGAGGTGATATTTCATTGTCATTTTGATTTGCAGTTCTTGGATGATTAGTGATTTTGAGCATTTTCTCATGTATTTTGGCCAAACTCTATGTCCTCTTTGGAGAAATGTCTATTTAGGTCCTTTGCTCCTTTTTTATTTCAATTGTTTCTCTTCCTTTGTTAAGTTGTATGAGTTTCCTGTAAATTTTGGAGATTAAACCTGAGATAACATTGGCAAATATGTTCTCCCATGCAGTGGGCTCTGTTATTATTTTGTTGATGTTTCTTTTGCTGTTTAGAAATTTGTTATTTTAATGTAGTCCCATTTGCTTATTTTCTCCTTAGTTTCCATTGTCCTAGAAGATGTATCAGTAAACATATTGGTACAAGAGATATCTGAGATTTTGGTGCCTATGGTTTCTTTCAGGACTTTTATGGTCTCATGATTTACATTTAAGTCTTTTATCCATTTTGAGTTTATTCTTGTGTATGGTGTAAGTACTATGTTGAACAAGAATGGTGAAAATGGGCATCGGTGTCTTGTCCCTGTTTTTACTGGAAATGCTTTTAGTTTTTACCCATTGACTGTGATGTTGGCTGTAGTTGTGTCATATATGGCCTTTATTATGTTGAGATATGATTCCTCTAATCCCACTTTGCTAATAGTTTTATCAAAAAAGGGTGTTGGATTTTGTTGAATGCTTTTTCTCTATCAGTTGATACGATCATGTGGTTTTTGTCTTGCAATCTATTTATGTGCTGTATCACATTTACAGCTTTGATCCCTGGCTAAATCCCACTTGGTAATGTTATATGATCTTTTTAATGTATTGGTGGATCTGATTTGTTAAAATTTTGCTTAGGATTTTTGCAGTAATATTCATCAAGGATATTGGTCTGTAGTTTTCTTTATTGTGTCTTTATCTGGCTTTGGAATGAGGTAATGCTGGCTCCATTGAAAGGGTTTGGAAGTGTTCCTTCCTCTTGAATTTTTTCAAATAGTTTGAGAATAGGTACTAGTTCTTTGAATATTTCGTAAAACTCTTCTGTGAATCTATCTGGACCAGGGCTTTTGCTTCCTCAAGAGTTTTTTTTCCTTTTTTTTTTTATTACTGCTTCAATTTCACCAGTAGTTATTGGCATATTCAGGTTTTCTGATTTTTTTCTGATTGAGTTCTGGAAGATTGTATTTTCTTAGGAATATGTCCATTTCATGCAGGTTGTCCCATTTGTTGGAATGAAGTCATTAATAGTATTGTTTTAAAACTATCCTTTTGTATTTTTGTAGGTCAGTTATTTCACCTCCTTTGTTTCTGATTATGTTTATGTTTATTTGAGTCCTCTCTCTTTGTTTATTGGTGAGTCAGGCTTGTTTACAAAGTTCATCAACCTTCTTTATCCTTTCAAAGAATCAGAACAAGCTCTTGAATTTATTGATCTTTTGTATTGTGTTTTGTTTTTTTCCTCTATGTCATTTGTTTCCACTCTATTTATTATTTCCTTCCTTCTACTTATTCTGGGCTTTTCTTATTGTTTTCTTTCTAATTCTTTAAATTGTAGTGTTAGATTACTTATTACCAGGTTTTTTTTTTTGTTTTTTTTTTTTTTTTAGGTAGGCCTATAGTGCTATGAATTTCCCTCTAGGACTGCTGTTACTGTATCCCATAGATTTTGAGTTGTTGTGTGTTCATTTTTATTTGTTTTCAGGATGTTCTTTATTTCTTCTTTAATTGTTTAACAGCATAATATTTAGCCTCATTATATTTTATTGTTTTTGAGCATTTTTAACATAGCTGATTTCTAATTTCATGTCAGTGTTGCTCTGAGAAGATGCTTGATATGATTTCAATCTTCTTTAATATATAGAGACTTAGTTTGTGTCCTAACATGTGATCTATCTTTGAAAATGTCCCATGTGCACTTGAGAAGAATATATATTCTATAGCTTTGGGGTGGAATGTTCTAAAGATGTCAATTAGTTCCATCTGTTCTAGAGTGTTATTTAGAGTTGCTGTATCCTTGTTGATATTTTCTCTAGAAGATTTATCCAGTGATGTCATTTTTGTATTAAAACCCCTACTATGATTGTATTGCTGTCAATCTCTTCCTTGATATCCCGTGGAAGTTTTTTTTTTTTAATATATTTAGATGCTTCTGTATTAGGTGCATATATGTTTACCAGAGTTATATCCTCTTGTATCAATCTCTTTAGTATTACGAAGTGGCCTTCCTTATCTTTTGTTATGGCCTTCACTTTGAGATCTATTTTGTCATATATTAGTAGTAGAGGCCCAGTGCATAATGGGGGGAGGGGGGTGTTCCCCTCAGACTGGCCTGTGCCCTCTCACAGTTCAGGATCCCTCAGGGGATGCTCACCTCCCAACAGATGGATATTGCCCAAGTGGTTCTTAGTGCTGCTGCAGAGGCTGGAGAGGCTCCTGCCGCTATTGCTGCACTTGCCAGCTGCCACTATTGCTGTGCTAGCCAGCCATGAGCCTGTCTTCTGGCTGTGCCCCCTGTGGGAATGGACTGACAGGGGGGAGCACCTGTTTGAGTGCCTGCCCTCTGGTGGTCAGTGTGTGTTATAGTGACTGGTCCTTCCATCATTTGATGAATTCACATATTGGCCTTTTATTATATGGAACTAGAGTCCTGGTCCATGAAATTTGTGCACGGGAGTATGTGTGTTCCTCAGCCCAGCCTGCATTCTCTCCAATCTAGGACATCCCTCCCACAATCCAGTACTGCTGGCCCCCAACTGCTGGCCTGCCTACCTACCTGCCTGATTGCCCCTAACTGCTTCTGCCTGCCAGCCTGATCACCCTCTAACCACTCCCTTGCCAGCCTGATCGATGTCTAACTGCTCCCCTGCAGGCCTGGTTACCTCTAACTTCCCTCCCCTACAGGCCTGATCACCCATAACTGCCCTCCCTTGCAGGCCATCTTGTCTGTTGGAGTGATGGTCAATTTGCATATTACTCTTTTATTAAGTAGGATTGCTAACCAAGGTTTTTTATTTTTATTTTCATTTGCATGGTATTTTGTTCCCATCCCTTTTTTCTTAGTTTATGTGAGTTCTTTGTTTTGAGGTTGGTCTCTGTGGACAGTATGCGTACGCGCGCGCGTGCGCGTGTGTGTGTTTATGTATGTATGTATATGTATGTATGTGAAATTCATGTACTAGGGGGCAGAGGGGTCACTTCATCCCAACCTCTGCCCTCTCACAGTCCAGGACCTCTTGAAGGACATCTGCTGAGGGATCCTTAGTGCTGCCATGGAGGAGAGAGAGGCTTCCACCACCACCTCTGTGCTCACCAGCCATGAGCCTGGCTTCTGGCTGAATGTTGCTCCCCCTGTGGGAGTGCACTGACCACCAGGGGCCAGCTCCCATGTTGAGTGTCCCCTGGTGTTCAGTGTGTGTCATAGTGACCAATCATTCTGCCATTCAGTCAATTTGCATATTAGCCTTTTATTATATAGGATATCTTACCTAATAATAGACAAACATGTAAATTAGGAGTGAGTATGCAAATTAACCCACCAAGGATGGTGGGTTAATTTGCATATGCAGGCAGAGAGCAGCCAGGAGGGGCTGGACACCTGATCTGAGGGGGAGGAGGACAGCAGAAGGAGCTACAGGAGTGGTGCTCTGGGACTTGCAGGCTCCCAGGCAGCTGGGAGTGAGGACTTGCAGGCTCCTGAGTGGCCAGGATCAAAGCCAGGGGAAGGAAGGCCTATTCTTGCATGAATATGGTGCAATGGGCCTCTAGTATATATCCTAATAAAGAGGGAATATGCTAATTGACCATCACTCCATCACAAAGATGGCTGCACCCACAGCTGAGGCCAAGTTCCCATAAGAATCCTTAACAAGCAATCAACAGGGACCTGAGCCTACACCCTCACCTTTCCCTGCACTCTCTTTTTTCAGTGTCCTGTAGTTTTCTGCACATAGGTCTTTTACCTCTTTAGATAGGTTTATTCCTAGGTATCTTAATTTTCTTGGTGTGATGGTAAATAGGATTCCTTTTTTAGTGTCTCTTTCTGTAATTTCACTATTAGTGTATAGAAATGCCACAGACCTCAGGTTGCACCCCTTACCTGGCAGAGCTTGACAGATGGCCTGAAGGTGTGCTGGGCCAGGGGACCTCAGGCTACTCCCCCCACCCTACATCCAGGCCAGGGGACCTCAGGCTATGCCCCCAACATGGTGGGGCTTGATAGGGGACATCAGGCCACATTCCCACCTCAACACCAGACCAGGGGGTCTGAGGGTGGGGGGCATGGCTCCCCTGCCTGACTGGGCTTGATAGGAAACCTCAGGCCATTCCCCCTACCCAGCAGGGCTTGACAGAAGATCTCAAGGTGCACCCCCAGTGCTGGACCTGGGGAACTCAGGCCATGCCCCCACCAAGCAGAGCTAGATGGGAGATCTGAGACTGCACCACCCTCTCGGTTCTGGACCGGGGGACCTGAGGCTGAGCCCCCCTGCCTGGTGAAGCTTGATGGGGCACCTCAGGCTATTCCCCCCACCCAGCAGGGCTTGACAGGGGATCTCAGGCCATGTTCCCCACCTGGAAGGGCTTGATGGAAGACCTAAAGGCATGCCCACCAACCTGGACTGAGCTGAGGGACCTCAGGCCATGCCTCCCACTAGCGGGGCTTGATGGGGGACCTCAAGGTGTGCTTCCTCTTCTGGTGCTAGGCTAGGGGACCTCATGTTGCTCCTCCAACCCCAGCGCCAGTCTGGGGGACCTCAGGCCACACCTCCCACCTGGCAGGGCTTGATGGCGACCTCAGGTCTTGCCCCTGCCCTGGATCCAGGCCAAGGGACCCGAGGCCACACCCCAACCTGGTGGGGCTTGATGGGGCTCAAGGCGCGCTTCCCATTTTGGGGCTTGACTAGGAGACCTCAGACCATACCCCAGCCCCAACACCAGGCAAGGGGACTTGAGGCTGCACCCCGCTTCCTGGCAGGGCTTCACGGGGAACTTCAAGGTGCACATCCAGTGCTAGGTCAGGGAAACTCAGGTTGCTCCTCTCACCCAGTGGGGCTTAATTGGGGACCTGAGGCTGTGCTCCCCTCCCAGTGCTGGGCCAGGGGACCTGAGGCTACATCCCCCTGCCTGGTGGGGTTTGACAAGGGTGGGACTGTCCGGGTCTGGATCTAGTCCATTTGTCAGGGAGGGTCCTACCGGGCCTGGGTCTCACATGATTTTGAAGCACATGTGGGTGGGTGTTCACAGTGCACCCCAGACTCTGACAGGAGGAAGGTTTTCATGTACATTTTACTAATTTTCTTTCATCTCTGACACTTCTATTACAGAAAAAGGGCAAATAGTAATATTAAATTATTTCCTCTAATTAATCCCCTTTTAATGTGCACAAATTTTGTGCACTGGACTACTAGTGTGTGTGTGTGTGTGTGTGTGTGTGTGTGTGTGTGTATAGATAATAGATATCATGCTTTCTTATCTACTTAGCTATTCTATGTCTTTTGATTGGAACATTTAATCCATTTGCATTTAAGGTAATTATTGATAGATACTTGATTGTTGCCATTTTTATTTTTTATGCCTGTGTTCCTTCTTCCCTTTCTATATATTGTTTTTACAACAGTCCTGTTAGCATTTCTTGCATTGCTGGTTTGTTTGTAATAAACTATTTTAGGCTTTTTTATTTTATATGTAAAGCTCCTCATTTCACCTTCAATTTTGAATGATAGCCTTGCTGGGTAGACTAATCTTGGATTCAGTAACTTGCATTTCATTACTTTGTATATTTCATTCCATTACCTACTGGCCTGGTGTGTTTCTCTTGAGAAATCATTTGATGGTCTAATGAGAGATCTCTTGTAGGTAACTTTCTACCTCTCTCTTGCAGCCTTTAAGATTCTTTCTTGCCCTAATGGGTTTGAAACAGTGGATAGAGCATTGGCCTGTGGACTGAAGGGTTCCAGGTTCAATTCCAGTCAAAGGTATGTACCTTGGTTGCAGGCACATCCCCAGTAGGGAGTGTGCAGGAGGCAGCTGAATTGGTCGGTATCTCTCTCATCGATATTTCTAACTCTCTATCCCTCTCCCTTCCTCTCTATAAAAAAAAGAGAAAGAAAGAAAGAAAGAAAAGAAAAAAAGATTTTTTCTTTTTCTTTTACATTTGCCATTTTAAGTCTTGATGTTAGTCTTTTTGGGTTCATCTTTATTGGCAAACTGTGATTCCTGGCCTTGTGTGACTTTTCTTCTGAAGGTCAAGGAATTTTTCTGTCATTATTTCTTCAAACAGGTTTCCTGTTCTTTGTACAGTTTGCTCTCCTTCTGGTACCTCTATTATGTGGATGTTTTTCATTTAAATTTTCCCAAAGCTCCCTTGGACACATCTGTTTTTAACTTTTTCCCCCCAGTTGCTTCTCTGCCTAGGTATTATTTTTACCTTGTTTTCTAATTCACTGATTTGATCCTCAGGTTCTTCTAATATACTGATTAAACCTTCAAGTGTATTCATTATTGCAGCTACGTCATTCTTCATTTTTACTCATGGTATATTTCTCATTCCGCTCCTTATAATTCTCATTCAGTTGCATGCATTTCTCCTCCAGAAGTTTGAGCATGCCTAGTACAACCATTACTCTACATTCTTTTTCTGACAAATTACTTGCCTCCATTTCATTTAGTTCCTTTTTTTGGGTAATTCTTCATTTTCTTTTATTTTTTTAAAATTTTTAAATTAATTTTTATACATATCTCCCCATTACCCCCCCTACCTCCCAGGCATAACTAACCCCCCCAATGTCTATGTTCATTGGTTATGCTTATATGCATGCATACAAGTCTTTTGATTGATCTCTTATCTACCACACATAACTTTAATCTTCCTGCTGTAAATTCACAGTCTGATGCTTTACTGCCTCTGTATCTATCCTTTTGTTCATCAGTTTATAATGTTCTTTATTATCCACAAATGAGTGATATCATGTGATGCTTCTCCTTCATTGACTGGCTTATTTCACTAAGCATAAGGCTCTCCAGTTCCAACCAGGTTGTTACAAATGGTAAGAATTCCTTCTTTATAATGGCAGCATAGAATTCCATTGTGTAGATGTACCACAGTTTTCTGATCCACTCATCTGCTGATGGGCACCTAGGCTGTTTCCAAATTGCTATTGTAAATTGTGCTGCTATGAACATAGGGGTGCATATATCCTTTCTGATTGGTGTTTGTGCTTTCTTAGGATAAATTCCTAAGAGTGGGATTACAGGGTCAAATGGGAGATCCATTTTTAGTTTTTGAGGAAGCTCCATACTGTTCTCCACAGTGGCTGCACCAGTCTGCATTCCCACCAACGGTGCACAAGGGTTCCTTTTTCTCCGCATCTTCGCCAACACTTGTCCTTTGTTGATTTGTTGATGATTGCCATTCTGACAGCTGTAAGATGTTATCGCATTGTCATTTTGATTTGCATCTCTCGGATGATTAATGACTTTGAACATGTTTTCATGTGTCTCTTGGCCTTCCTTCTGTCATTTTTGGAAAGGTTCTTTTTAGGTCTGTTGCCGATTTTTTTATTGGATCCTTTATCTTCCTTTTATTAAGTTGTATAAATTGGCTGTAGATTTTGGAGATTAAACCTTTATCAGTGACAACATTTGCAAATATGTTCCCCCATACAGTGGGCTTTCTTGTTGTTTTGTTGATAGTTTCTTTTGCTGTGCAAAAGCTTTTTATTTTGATGTAGTCCCATTTGTTTATTTTTTCTTTAGCTTCAATTGCCTTTGGAGCAGCATCAGTGAAGAAGTTCTTTCGGCATATATCTGAGATTGCGCTGCCTGTGGATTCCTCTAGTATTTTTATGGTTTTCCTTCTAATGTTTAAGTCCTGTAACCATTTTGAGTTTATTTTTGTACTAGGTGTAAGTTAGTGTTCCAGTTTCATTTTTTTGCATGTATCTGTCCAATTTTCCCAATACAATTTATTGAAGAGGCTATCTTGGCTCCATTGAATGTTCATGCTTCCTTTGTCAAATAATAGTTGAGCATAGTGGTTTGGGTGGATATCTGGGTTCTCTATTCTATTCCATTGGTCTATATGCCTGTTCTTGTGCCAGTACCAAGCTCTTTTGAGTACAATTGCTTTGCAATATAGCTTGAAAGCTGGCATTGAGATACCATCTACTTTATTCTTCTTTCTCAGAATTGCTGTAGCTATTCGTGGTCTTTTTTTGTTCCAGATGAATCTATGAAGAATTCTTTCTAGGTCTGTGAAATATGTCATTGGTATTTTAATGGGTAGTGCATTGAATCTATAGATTGCTTTGGGTAGTATGGACATTTTAATGATGTTGATTCTCTTATCCATGAGCATGGTATGCTCTTGCATTCTGTTAACATCTTCTTCTATCTCGTTTTTTCAGTGTCCTGTAGTTTTCTGCAGATAGGTCTTTTACCTCTTTAGTTAGGTTTATTCCTAGGTATCTTAATTTTCTTGGTGCGATGGTAAATGGGTTTGATTTTTTAGTCTCTCTTTCTGTAATTTCACTATTAGTGTATAGAAATGCCACAGACTTCTTAGCATTAATTTTGTATCCTGCTACATTGCCAAATTCATTGATTAAGTCAATTAGTTTTGGAATGGAGGCCTTTGGGTTTTTTATGTACAGTATCGTGTCATCTGCAAATAATGACAGCTTTACTTCTTTTCCAGTTTGGATGCCTTTTATTTCTTCTTCTTGTCTAATTGCAATGGCTAATACTTCCAGTACTATGTCGAACAGGAGAGGTGAGAGTGGGCATCCCTCTCTTGTTCCTGTTCTTAGGAGAAATGGTTTTAGTTTTTGCCCATTGTGTATGATGTTAGCTGTGGGTTTATCATATATGGCTTTTATGATGTTGAGGTATGCTCCTTCTATTCCCACTTTGCTGAGAGTTTTTATCAAGAAAGGGTGTTGGATTTTATCAACTGCTTCTTATGCATCAATTGATATGACTATGTGATTTTTATCTCTCAATTTGTTTATGTGATGTATCATGTTTATTGATTTGCGGATATTGTACCATCACTTCATTCTTTGGATGAATCCTACTTGGTCGTGGTGTATGAACTTTCTGATGTACTGCTGTATCCGATTTGCTAGAATTTTGTTGAGGATTTTGGCATCTATGTTCATGAGAGATATTGGCCTATAATTCTCTTTCATTGCCTTGTATTATCTGGTTTTGGTATTAGGGTGATGCTGGCTTCATAGAAGGTTTTTGGAAGGGTTCCTTCTTCTTGAATGTTTTTGAATAATCTGAGGAGGATAGGTTTTAGTTATTTCTTGAATGTTTGGTAAAACTCCTGTGTAGCCATCTGGTCCTGGGCTTTTATTTGCTAGAAGCTTTTTGATGACTGCTTCAATTTCTTCCATAGTTATTGGGCTATTGAGATATTTAGATTCCTCCTCATTGTGTTTTGGAAGGTTATATTTTTCTAGGAAAATGTCAATTTCTTGTAGGTTGTCCAGTTTGTTGGAATAGAGTTGTTCATAGTATTTTTAAACAATCCTTTGTATTTCCACAGGGTCTGTTGTTATTTTTCCTCTTTTCATTTCTGATTTTGTTTATTTGGGTCTTCTCTCTTTGCTTCTGGGTGAGCCTGGCTAGAGGTCCATCAATCTGCTTTATCCTTTCAAAGAATCAGCTCTTGGTTTTGTTGATCTTTTGAATTGTTTCTTTGGTCTCCAAGTTTTTTATCTCCTCTATGATCTTCACTATTTCCTTCCTTCTGCTTACACTGGGCTTATCTTGTTGCTCTCGTTCTAGCTCTTTGAGTTGTAGGGTTAGGTAATTTATTAACATTGTTTCCTGTTTTTTGCAGTAAGCTTGTAGGGCTATGAACTTCCATCTCAAGACTGCTTTCACTGTGTCCCTTAAATTTTGTATTGTTGAGTTGTCATTGTAATTTGTTGCCATGATGTTTTTTATTTCTTCCTTGATCTCTCTGGTACACCAGTCATTGTTTAATAGCATGCTGTTTATTCTCCACGTGTTTGATTTCTTTCTATTGTTTTTATTATAGTTGATTCCCAGTTTTATGCCACTGTGGTCTGAGAAAATGCTTGATATGATTTCTATCTTCTTGAATTTGAAGAGACTTTTCTTATGACCCAACATATGATCTATCTTTGAAAATGACCCATGTGCAGTGGAGAAGAATGTATATTCTGTGGCTTTGGGGTGAAATGTTCTGAAGATGTCAATTAATTCCATCTGGACTAGTGAGTCATTTAGGATTGATGTTTCTTTTCTGATTTTTTGTTTAGAGGATTTGTCCAGTGGTGACAGTGGGGTATTAAAGTCTCCTACTATGATTGTATTGCTGTCAATCTCTCCCTTAATACCCTCCAGGAGTTTTTTTTTATGTATTCATGTGCTCCTATATTGGGTGTGTATATGTTTACCAGAGTTATATCTTCTTATTGGATTGTTCCCTTTAGTATTATGAAGTGGCCTCTTTATCTCTTGTTATATCCTTCACTTTGAGATCTAATTTGTCGGATATAAGTATTGCAACCCCAGGCTTTTTTTCATTTCCATTTGCCTGAAATACCACCTTCCATTCCTTCACCCTCCATCTTTGTGCATCTCTTTTTCTGAGGTTGGTTTCTTATAGACAGCAGATACGTGGATCATGTTTTCTTATTCAATCAATTACCCTATGTCTTTTGATTGGAGCATTAATCCATTTACATTAAAGTTATTATTGATAGGTATTTATCCTGCGCCATTTTTAGTCTTTAGCCCAGAGTTTCTTCTTCACTTCCTATTTCTTTTTATTACAACAGGCCCTTTAACATTTCTTGCATTGCTGGTTTGGTGGTAATATATTCCCTTAGTCCTTTTTTGTCTGTGAACCTTCTGATTTCACTTGCAATTTTGATTGAAAGTCTTGCAGGGTACAGTATTCTTGGATTCAGACCCTTCCTTTGCATGACTTTGTATATTTCATTCCATCTCTTCTGGCCTGATGGGTTTCTGTTGAAAAATCAGTAGCTAGTCTTATGGGGGTTCCTCTGTAGGTAGGTAACTTTCTGTTTCTCTCTGGACACTTTTAAGATTCTTGCTTTGTCATTGCTGTTTGACAATTTAATTATAATGTGCCTTGTTGTTGGTTTTTTGGAGTTCATTTTGCTTGGGACTTTGTGAGCTTCTTGGATTTGTGTGGGTTTTTCCTTTCCTATATTGGGGAAATTTTCTGTCATTATTTCTTCAAACAGGTTCTCTAATCCTTGTTCAATTTCCACTCTTTCTGGAACTCCAATTATGCAAATGTTTTTTTCTTTTTTCGTGTTATCCCAAAGTTCCCTTAGGCTCTCCTCTTGCCTTTTAATTTTTTTTTTTCTTGAAGCTGCTATACTTGGGTATTTCTTCCCACCATGTCTTCTAGGTCACTGATGTGGTCCTCTGCTTCTTCTAGTCTACTTTTGATGCTTTCTATTGAGTTCTTTAAAGCAGTGATATCTTTTTTTATTTATTTGTGCATTTCTTCATGCTCCTTCTTCATTTCCTCTTGGCTTTTACTCAGATTGTCGATTTTGTCTTCCATTATTTTCATCCACCTTATGATCATTTCTTTGAACTCTTTCTCTGGCAGGCTTATTTCTGCTTCTATTTCATTTACTTCCTTTTTGGTAATACCTGCCTATCTGTCGTATGCGGGCTGTTTCTTCTTCTGCTCATGGTTTTTCTTCTCCGGGTGTCTGGTTATGTAATTCCTTCTCCTACATTGATTCAAAGGCACAAACTACAACACGAGCCAGTACAGCACACAAGGCACTGAACAGAAATGTATTCACGATGTTAATAATCATCAATAAGGTGACCATCAATGAAAGACAAATTAGGGATAAGTAGAGAAAGAAGAAGAGGAAAATGAGGGGAAAAGAAAGGAAAGAAGTGCCAAAATCAGGTTGGGAGAGGGAGAAAGAAATAAATAACCAAATGAACAAAAATTAAATTAAATTAAATCAAAGAAAAGGAGAAGAAGAAAAAGAAAAGAGAAAGAGAAACAAAGTCAGAGAGAAAAGAAAGCGAATAAGAGAGAAAAGGGGAGCAAAATATAGCTGTTAGGAGAAAACTCCAATAGTACAGTCACTAATCCCAATAATGGCCAGCAACCAGTACCTAGAAATTAATACAAACTGCAAATAATAGCTGGTATTGAGGGAGGTGAAGGAAAAGAGAGGTAGAAAACAAAGCAAGCAGAAAGCAAAATGAACAAGTAGAATAAGCTAAAACAATCTCACAAAAAAGTTCAAAAATTGATATAATCACTGTTCAGGCAAATAGCAACAAAAGGATATAGAGAAAAAACAACTTTTTGGCTAGTGAAGACATAAGAGAGATGCTTGTATGGACTTGTAGTAGGGGATTTGAAATTAGATATATAAGTGGGGTGAAATTTTAACCAGGTAAAGAGAAAGAATAGGGAGAAGGGAAAGAGAAATAAGACAACAAAATGGGGACAGTTAGGAGGAAAGTGTTGGCATAAAGGTAAAGTTGAGTTGGAGTAAAATTATGCTAAAGGAAAGATGAAAATAGAATGTAAAACTCTAATCCTGAAGTAAAACAAAGAGAAAACAAAATGACACTTTTTTTCCCAAAAAGGTAAAATACTAATAGTAATAATACTAGTTGAAAACAAAAAGGTAATAATTAAAAAGGTAAAATTGATTGAGGCAGAAAGAAAAAAAAAGTCTTTTAATTAAAACAGGTAAAAATGAAAAGTAAAAAATATTTTTAAAAAAGAAAAAAATAGAATGGTCATTCACTTCTACTATTATTCTTCTTGGCACTCCTGTTTCCCAGTAGTGAAGGCATAGTAGTTCCCTGCGTTGCATTGTTGATGTTTTAATCTTTTTATTTTTTTGTGGTTATGCGAGAGTCAATTTGTGCGTCATACACTGGGTGGCAGTGTTTCGGAAATGATCCGTGAGACAAAGCACAGGATCTCTCTAGGCTATGCTCAGATCCTGCAATTCTGTGGTTCTCAAAACCGTTTTGTGGGGACTTTGCAACTGGGACACTGTAATAATTCCGAAGCTGTCCCTCTGCCTCAGATAAAAACGAGTCATTTTTCCCGAGCTCCCCTCTGTCAACAGCTCTGAGAGTTTGCCTCCACACTTAGGGATCACGCACTGCCCCACCTCCACGGACCTCTCCAGAGGCAGCTTTCCCGCAGCCCGGCTCCCACAGTGTGCACGTCTCTGTTCTGAGGGGCAGGAGACCTCACCTTATCCCAGGCGAAATCTGACCTTTCTGTGTGCCGTGTGGATCTCTGAATCCGCTGCCCACGTGTCTTCACCGATTGGAGAGCGGTGTTCTGGCTCCCCGGGTCCTCGGCTGCTCCGTAGGTGCCCCAGCCGCAGCTTTCAGACCTCCGCAGACATCCACCTCCCTCTGCAAGATGGCGCGGTCTCTGTGTTCGTGCTGGTGGCTCCGGCTGACAGAAACCCCGAGGCAGTGGGGCTGCCTGGCCAGGAGAGCCCCGTCCAGCAGTTCCCCACCTTCTCCTGGAGGATAACTGACACTTAACTTGCCAACAAACACTCCCCGTGCGACTGTCAGCTGCTCTCTCTCCCTCTGCCCAGCGACAAAGCTCCAGAGGCGTCCATCTATTCTGCCGCCATTTTCTCCTGCCTCCCTTTTCTTTTATTTTGGGATGCTTCTTTATCTCCCCATTTTCTTTTGCCTCCCCTTTGCTTTTGTTTCTGTGAATTAGATAAAACTGCTATGACACCCATATTTTTCAGGTTGGTCTTATGTAGTAGATGTTTTATGGGAACCAGTGAGACAGTCTCTCAGGTCTCTTGGGCTAAGTGATCTAGGGAGGTCTCCTCCTTGATAGATTTGTGTTCTCCTGATGTAGTTGGTTCTTGAATGTTATCATCCCATTTGTGAATGGAGTTTCTTGTCATGGTGTCTGACTATGTGGCTCACTCCTTAGCATGTCGTGCTAGGCTTTGTGGAGATGCTGACTGAACAGCACACAATACAACAAGACAAGATATGACACAGAAGAAACAGGACACAAATACACACAAGACCCCTATGGTTGCAACAAAAGTTGCCACCAGGGAAAATATAATTAGGAAAGAGCAAAGAGAGCAAGAATGATAAGAAAACAAGAATGAAAAAATATGGGGAGCAAACAAAACAGCACAAATAAATAAACCCCAAATCACAAACTAACAAACAATCAAACAACAACAACAACAAAAACAGACAAAAAGAGGGGACAGAACCTGAATATACAGAGCTGAAATAAAGAAAATAACATTAAATAATTAGAGAAGTAGGGGAAGGACCATGGTTTAGAATAAATGAGGGAAAAAAGAAAATGGGAGACAGAAAAGAAAAAAAATTAAAAGCAAAGAGCAGATAGTCCTAAATTTAGGAAGTGAAACAAGTTAAGAATTTATGAGAAGAATAAAATAGAAACAGAAGAGAGAAAAATAAAAGAAATTTAGTAGTGAAAAGGAAGATGGAAATTCAGTACGAGCAGGAAGAGGAAATTAGATATATGAACAAAACAGACTAGAATAATAACAAATTAGTAAAGCAGATAGATAAGGAAGTTCAATTTTTTAAAAGGGGGGAAGGAGGGAAAGAGAAAAACTAAAAAGGAGAAAGGAGAAGAAAAAAGAGAAGAGAGGAAGAAAAAAGTGCAAAAAATAAAGGAAATTAAAAAAGTGTACTGAAATGTAGTTCACTTCAGCTGATTTTTATTGCCCTTTGGGAGCTGGCCTAGGACCCCACTCTTCTGTTCAGTCTATGAGTTCTAGGCTTCTTGTTAGGACTTTACTTAAGTGCAAACCACTGTCAGGCATTGCCTTTTGGCTTTTAGCACCCTGCTTGAAGCAATCCACTGCTCCTCTGCTTATGTCTGTCTTTACAGGCCTTGGCTGCCAGTGGGAGGGCCCAATCTGCCCTCTTTGCCTGTCATGATCAAGAGTCTGTTTCTGACAGGGCTTTAGGTAGCTTGGTGTTGTTTCTCTTTCAGGGAATATGATGAGTGTTTTTTCCTGTCCCAGTGCTACTCTTCTATAAATGACTCAAAATATTACTCTGCCTTTGGCCTAACAGAGATCCTTGTATGGTGACCAATGGAGTCAGCTGTGACTCTGGAGTTTTTATCAGTTTGGTTCCTAGAATAGTGGGTGGATGGCCCCTCCTTCACATGGCTCCTTGAGACTCTTCAGACCCATTAGCTTGGCCTCTACCTTTGTTTCCTCAGTAAAGCTCAAAATTCAGGGTGTGGCAGGCTGTATCACCTAAAACATTTTTTGTTTGTCTTTTTGTTTGTTTTTCATTACCTGCTCTCTGGGTATTTGGAGGAAGTAACTCCTCCCAGGGAAAACGACCCTTTGGAGTTGGAAGCCCCTGAATGACTTAATGCAGGACTCCTGGCTACTGCTTTTCAGGTCTTCCTTCCCTACCTCCCACCCCAACCTGTCCACAGGCACCTCAAGTTGCATCTCCCTCCCTGCGCCAATGTTTCAGGTGTATAGTTGCAAATGAAAACTACTGTGCTCTGGATTTAGAGATGAAAAAAACAACAACAGTGTGGTTTTCTCCTCCATTGGCTCTAATCTGCCAGATCTAGACTCTGCTGCCACTAGCAGTCTTGCTACCTTTTATAGCTGCTTGGATGAAACAGGCACTGTGGGTCATGCTGCAGCAGATCGCACTGCAGGCAGGTCCAGAGGCACTGATGATTGGTCACTGCCACAGCCAAGGGAAGGGGAGTCTGCTCTGGGCAACCTATCTCTCTCTCTCTTTCTTTCTCTCCCTCTCTCTCTCTCTCTCTCTCTCTCTCTTTTGGTTTATATCTTAATAAATCTTTATTGTTCAGATTATTACAATTGTTCCTCTTTCCCCTCCCCCACATAGCTCCCCTCCACCTGACTCCCACCCCACCCTCTATCCTTACCCCCCCATTGTCCTCATCCACAAGTGTATGATTTTTGTCCAGTCTCACTCTGCACCCCCCTCACCTCTTTCCCCCTGAGAATTATCAGTCTACTCCGTTTCCCCCCCTAATTCTATTATATTCACCAGTTTATTTTGTTCATCAGATTTTCAATTCCCTTGATTTTTAGATTCACTTGTTGATAGATATGTATTTGTTGTTCATAATTTTTACATTTACCATTTTCTTCTTCTTCCTCTTCTTAAAGAATACCTTTCAGCATTTCATATAATACTGGTTGGGTGGTGATGAACTCCTTTAGCTTTTTCTTATCTGTGAAGCTCTTTATCTGCCCTTCAATTCTGAATGATAGCTTTGCTGGGTAGAGTAATCTTGGTTGTAGGTTCTTGCTATTCATCACGTTGAATATTTCTTACCACTCTCATCTGGCCTGCATAGTTTCTGTTGAGAAATCAGCTGACAATGGAATGGGTGCTCTCTGTAGGTAATAACTGTTTTTCTCTTGCTGCTTTTAATATTCTCTCTTTGTCTTTTACTCTTGGTATTTTTATTATGATGTGTCTTGGTGTGGTCTTCTTTGGATTCCTTTTTTTTTGAGGTTCTCTGTGCTTCTTGGACTTGTAAGACTATTTCTTTCACCAGGTGTGGGAAGTTTTCAGTCATTATTTCTTTATATAGGTTTTCAGTATCTTGCTCTCTCTCTTCTACTGGAACCCCCATAATTCTGATGTTGGTACGCTTGAAGTTGTCCGAGAGGCTTCTTATACTATATTCACATTTTTGGATTATTTTTTCTTTTTACTTTTCCAGTTGAGTGTTTTTTGCTTCTTTGTATTTCAAATCTTTGTCTTGATTTTTGTGTTTCTTTAGTCTGCTGTTAGGTCTCTGTATAACATTTTTTATTTCAGTCAGTGTAAGTTTAATTTCTAATTGGTCCTTTTTCATCTCCTCTTGGGTCTCATTAAATTTATCCATTTTTTTAAGGAAATTCTTAAAAACCTTATAACTGTGGTTTTGAACTCTATATCCAGTCATTTGTTTTCCTCCATTTCTTTAATTTGTGATCTGTTCCTTTGTCTCTACATATTTTGCTGCTTCCCTGAGTTTGTAGAGTAGCTTTGTGTGCTAGGTGTCCTATATGGCCCAGTAGCTCTGCCTCCCCATTTACCTGAGGTGTACACTCTTGGTGCACCCCTTTGTGGACTCTATGTACAGTCTTATTGTAGTGAATTCTTGATTGTTGTTGGTATCACTGGGCGGAATTGACCTCCAAACCAGTTGGTTGTGAGGATCAGCTGTGTCTGCATCTGGAGAACTTCTGTGCTGGACTCAGCCTTAACACTTGCAAGATTCCCACAGCCACTGTTCTAGCCTTGGATGTGATGGAGTCTCAGGGCTGAGTAGAGAGCCTTGGCTTCCCTCAGCCCTGCCCTACATGGCAGCCCCTAGGTCTAAGTGCCACTGGGTAATCGGTGCAGCTCTCTCTGTGTGCATGTGTTCATGCCTTTCTGATTCTTCTGAGTTTCCATGCACTCTAGGGACCTGTATGGATCTGGGTCCACAAGGTCTCCTCTGTAACAGGTTCAGTGCAGTTGGACCTGGATTTCAGTGCTATTGGGAGGTTCTGTCTTCCTCCCACTAGAGAAAGCCAGTGGCACAGTCAGCAGTCAGTGCTCTGTGTGCGCACTTTTGCCCGCTCTTTTGTGTGCCCCCATACCTCTGTCTTCCGTGGCTCCTCTAAGTTTCCCTGCACTCCTCCCTTTTCACAACCATCTGGACTCACCTGGTACCCGGGTTCATTGTAGTCAGAAGTGGGATATAGTGCAGTCCGGATTTTCCGTCTCCCTCCTACTAGAGGAAGCCAGCCAGACCCCCCACTGCCCATCCTTTCCACGAGTAAGTCTCTGTACCTCAGCTTTTTACAGCTCCTTTAAGTCCTCATGAGTCCCTCTCTTTCTAGTTGTAGAACTTTCACTCAGCCAGCTTTCTTATGGTTCTAGATGGTGTCTGTTCTTTTAGTTGTAATTTTAAAATTGTTGTGAGAGGCAGCAGTTTAGGTGTTCACCTATGCCACCATCTTGGTTTCCAACCCCTCTCTTTTGATCTCCTCCTTCCTACTGGTCTCCAGGTACTTTCTGTTCTTCTTTGTTATAAGTCACCTCAGCTGTACAACTATTGGAAATTCCAGCTGAAAGTTCTCCACTTTGGTTTTGATTTCTAACCTGACACTGGGAACAAGTGCACTACAGGTATGTCTATTCAGTTGCCATCTTCTCCTCCTGCCAGGTAATTGCAATATTGGATTCCACTCTCTTATCCCTTGTATGGTTTCTGCTGAGAAATCTAATTATATTCTAATGGGATTTTTTTTTTTTGTAGGTCACTGGCTTCTTTTCCCTGGCTGCTTTGAGAATTCTTTCTTTGTCATTAATTTGTGACAGTTTTAATACAATGTGCCTTGGAGAGGGCCTTTGTGGATTGAGGTAATTAGGCGTTGTCTTTATTTCTTGGATTTGAACATCTAGCTCTTTTAATAGGTTTGGTAATTTCTCATCAACTGTTTGAAGAGTCTCTCTTTTTTCTCTCTTTTTTTTTCCTCCTGATTTGTCTCTTATTATTATATTGTGTGTTGTTTTTTTCTGATGGAGTCAGATAGTTTTTGTAGTATGTATACATATATTATATTTATATTTAATATATTATATATATACACACATATATATTATATTTACCAGTATAATTTTTGTAGAGTTTTTAAAAAGTGTTTTTTATGCTCATGTCTCTCTATTCTTCCCTCTTCATTTCTAGATTACTATGGTTGTTATCAATAATTCTTTCATCTGTCTGGTCAGCTGTTTTTCTTATGCTCACTAGTCATTTTTTTTTTTCACTAGACATTCTTTATCTTTTTAAATTGAGTTTTTCATCTCCAGAATTTCTGTTTGGTTCTTTCTTTTTAAAAATATTTTTCTTGATTTCAGTGAGGAAGTGAGAGGGAGAGAGAAATGGAAACATCAGTGATGAGAAGGAATTATTGATCTTCACTGGAGATCAAACCCACACCTGGGCATGTGCTCTGACTGGGAATCTAACTGTGACCTCCTGATTCATAGGTTGATGCTCAACCACTGAGCCACACCAACAAGGCTAATTGATTCCTTTTTTATAGTTTTGATCTCTTTGGTAAAGTATTCCATTTTTTTTTTTTAGTTCATTAAACTGTCAATCTGTCTTTTCATGCATCTCATTTAGTTTTTTCTTGCATCTCATTGAGTTTTTTCAGTCTTGAAGTCTCTATCATTTAAATCACATATTTCCATGTCTCTAAATTTATTTGCTGGCGATTTTTCATTTTCAGTCTGGCTGCTTGTTGGTTATACATAGTATTTGAAGGATTCCTTCTCTGTCTAAGTATCTATGTATGAGTGGCACTTCTGTAGTTAGTTCATAAGAAGTCTTTCTATTGTTTTTCAGTAGCTGAATCACAACTTTTTTGTTCACCTACGCTGCTCTGGCTTTCAAGATCCCTGCAGGGTGGTGGATAATGTGATTCTTGGGATGGTGGCCTGAGTCTCAGGGAACTAAGCCCATGGAGGAATGTGGTGGGTGATTGTTCTAAAATTGTGAAATTCCTGTGCTGCCCCCTGCAGCCAGACTCTGCTGGTCATGCAGCTGCAATGTGTATGGGTGGGGTGAGTTGGGGAAGTTGGCCACTTCCTTCATTGCTTTGCTCTGCCAGCAATAGTGACTGGCAGACCTCTGCAGTACCTGCTCTGTCTCTCCTGAACCCTGGGATTAGTCACAGAGTGTGCCTGTCACTCAGTGAGAAAGTGTTTCTAAGCACCAGTTCTTAGGTTTGCAGATAATGTGCTCTATAACCTGACACTCACTGCTATAGCCTCTTCTGGGGCCTGCAGCTGGCTAGGGGAGGCTGACTGGAGGTGGCCAGCCCCCACAGCTTTGCTTGTCTGGAATGCTGATTGCCTGACAACCATGTTCATACCTCTCATTCCCTGACCAGGTCACTGAGTTCAGTCACAGCTCATACTGACCCCGCTGTAAGAATGCTCATGGTATCTGCTTAGCATGGTTGAAGAGAGTGCCAGCAGCAATCTGATGCTTCTTGCCTCCAGGCTGAGCCCCTTGGTGACCCCTGGGGTGTGAGCTCCATGCTGCATCTCTGGGCTATCTCAATTCTTCTCCCTTCCCACCTCCCTGGTTTGCTCCTCCTTGACTACCTTCATTTTGCAATTCATGGATCTCTTAGATGTATTTGTGCATTGAGCAGGGATTTCTTTGTTGAATTATAGCTGTTTAAATTGTGGGAACTTCAAGAGAGACCAAGGTAACATCTCATGATGCCATTTATTTGACCAGTAACACAGTCTTTTGATAATTATACCTTTGCAGTCATTGTTGAAAATAGGAAGTGTAAGTCCTCCAATTTTATTCTCTGTTTTGGCTGTTCAGAGTCCTAGGCAATTCTACCCAAGTTTTGGAATTGGCTTTTTTATTTCTCCAAAAAAGATCATTGGGATTTTGAGAGAAAATTGCTATAGGAGTATTGCTATCTAAACAATATTAAGTCTTGTAATTCATGAACATGATATGTGTTTATTTATTTAGGTATTCTTTAATTTTGTTGAAGAATGTTTTGTAGTTTTCAATGTATACTTTTTGCAACTCCTTGGTTTAATAATATAGCTAACTATGTTTTTTTCTTTCTGTATGTTTAAAAATGGAATTCATTTTAGTTTTAGTTTTAGATTGTTTATTGCTAGTATATAGAAGTTAAACTGATTTTTTGAAATGATCTTGTACCTTGTAACAATCCTAAATTTATTATATATTTTTTGTAGATTCTTTAGACTTTTCTACACATAAGATCATGTCATCTACAAATTAAAAGGATAGAAATAAGTTTACTTCTTTTGCTCCAATTGAGATGACTTTTATTTCTTTTTCTTGCCTACATTCTCTAACTAGAATTGCCAATGCAATGTTAAATAGAAATGGTGAAAAAAAGCATCTTTGTCTATTCCTGGTCTTAGGGGGAAAGTTTCACTCTTTCCTCATTAAGATTGTTGGGTAAAGTTAGTTAGCAGTATTGTTCAATTCCTGTATTTACTTACTGATTTTCTGTATAGTTGTTTTCTCCATTATTGAAGGCAGGGTATTACAGAAGTCTCCAAGTATTACAGAGTTTTTTTTTCCATTTAATCTGTCAATTTTTCTCCATATATTTTGGGGTTTTGTTATCATATGAATACTAGAGGCCTGGTGCATGAAATTCATGCACCCAGGGGGGCCCCCTCAGCCCAGCCTGCATCCTCTCCAATATGAGACCTCTCAGAGGTCTAGATCAACAGTTGGACATTCTTCTCACAATCTTGGACCACTGGTTCCTAATCGCTCACCTGCCTGCCTGCCTGGTCACACCTCTCTGCCTCTGTGTGTTGGCCTGATCATGCCTAACAGCCCACCCCTGCCAGCCTAGTCACTCCTAACTGCCCACAGCTGCCCCTACCCTGCTGACTTTGTCACTCCTAACTGCCTCCCCTGCTCCCGCCAACCTGATTACCTCTAACTGCCAAAACTGCCTACTTGGTTGCCCCCAACTGCCTCCCCCTACTGCCCCAGTCACCCCTCACTGCCCCTCCTGCCAGCCTGGTTGCCCCACGCAGCCTGCTAGTTCAGTCTTTTGGTTGTCCCTTGGGCTGGCCCTAAGCAGCAGGGCAGCTGACATCCAAGCTTACTTGTACCTGGGACATGGGCTGGGTATCCAACATCTAAGGTTTGCCTGCACCTTGGGCAGCTGAGGGGCTGAAGGGACTGGGAATCACCATCTTGTAGCTGTGGGCATCACCATCTTTGAGGGCATGGCAGTCAATTAACATATTCCCTCCTTACTGGCTATGGGCACTTCCATCTTTGTGAGGGTGTGATAGTCAATTAGCATATTTCCTCTTTATTAGATAGGACAGTGGTCAGCAAGCTCATTAGTCAAGAGAGCCAAATATCAACAGTACAACAATTGAAATTTCTTTTGAGAGCCAAATTTTTTAAACTTAAACTATATAGATAGGTATATTGTTATTAACTTAATTAGGGTACTCCTAAGTTGGCCTTTGCTAAAAACTCAAGGGGCCAAAGAGCCACATGTGGCCCACAAGCCACAGTTTGACAACCACTGAGATAGGATATACATAGTTTTGTAAAAAATATATTTTTGTTGATTTCAGGGAGGAAGAGAGAGGGAAAGAGAGAAATAAACATCATTAATGAGAGAGGATCATTGATTGACTCCCTCCTTTATGCCCCACACTGCAGATAGAGCTGCAACCCAGGCATATTCCCTGACTGAGAATTGAACCATGACTTTCTGTTTCATAGGTTGATGCTCAACCACTTAGCAACACCAGCTGGACTGAACATATATTTTTAAAAGAATGACATATTGTCTAATATTAGTATTGTTACCCCAGCTCTTTTTTGGTTATTATTTGTATGGAATGTCTTTTTTCATTGTTATGCTTTCAACCAATTCATATCTTTGGATGATTTATTTATTTATTTATTTATTTATTTATTTATTTATATTGAATTCCTTGGGGTGACAGTGGTTAATAAAATTATATGGGTTTCAGGTATATAATTCTATAATACATTAACTGTATATTGTATTGTGTGTTCATCACCCCAAATCAAGTCTCCTTCTTCTTTACCCTCTTCTATCTGTTTCCACCCCAACTCCCACCCTTTTCATCTGATAATCACCATACTGTTGACTGTGTGTATGAGTTTTTTGGTGTTTTGTTTTGTTTCATTTTGTTTGTTTTGTTTTTTGCTTAATCCCTTTAGCTTTTTCATACAACCCCCAATGTCCTTCCCCTTTGGCAACATTCAGTCTGTTCTCTGTGTCTAGGAGTATGTTGCAATTTTGTTTATTTGTTCTTTAGATTTTACTATACTAGTAAATTAAATCATATGGTAATTGCATTTCTCTGACTGGCTCGTTTCACTTAGCATAATACCCTCTGGGACCATAATTGCTGTTGCAAAAGTAAGATTTCCTTTGGCTTTATGGCTGAATAGTATTCCATTGTGTAAATATACCACAGCTTTTTTATTCACTAATCCACTGATGGATATTTGGGCTGCTTTCAAATCTTGGCTATTGTAAATAATGCTGCAATGAACATAGCAGTGCATATATTCTTTGAGTTAGTTTTTTGGTTTCCTTTCCAGAAGTGAATTACTGGGCCATAAGGCTCTTTCATTTTTAATTTTTTTGAGGAATCTTCGTATTGTTTTCCACAGTGGCTGCACAAATCTTCATTCCCAACAATGGTGCATGAGGGTTCTCTTTTCATCCACATCTTTACCACCACTTGTTTGTTGTTTTACTGATGATAGTCACAAGTATGAAGTGTTATTTCATTGTGGTTTTAATTTGCATTTCTCTGATGATTAATGATGTTGAGAATCTTTTGTCTATTGGTTATCTGTATGTCCTCTTTGAAGAAGTATCTATTGAGGTTTTTGCCCATTTTTAATTGGATTATATGTAGTTTTTGGTGTTCACTTATATAAATTTTTTTTATATATTTTTAGATATCAACTCCTCATTAGGTGTAATATTGATGAATATGTTCTCTCATTCAATGCATTATTTTTTTGTTTTGTTTTGTTTATGGTTTTCTTTGTAGAAAAACTCTTTAGTTTCATTTAGTTCTATTTGTTAATTTTTTCTTTTGTTTCCATTTAATGAGGACATATATTAGAAAAAAATATTGTTATGAGAAATGTCCAAAATTTTACTGCTCATGTTTTCTTCTGCAATTTTTATGGTGTCAAGTATTTAATTCATTTTGAGTATATTTTTGTGTATTTTTGTATCTATCTGTCCAGTTTTCTCAACACTGTTTCTTGAATAGGCTGTCTTTCAATAAATAGTGTTGTATGTTCTTTCTTTTGTCAGATATTAATTCACCATAATAAAGACATGGGTTTGCTTCTGGATTCTCTAGTCTGTTCTATCGATCTATATGTCTGTTTTTATGTCCGTACGATACTGTTTTGATAACCATGGCCTTGTATATAGTCTGATATCAGGTAGAGTGATTCTTCTAAATGTCTTTCTTTTTTCTTTTGCTGCTCTTAATATTGTCTCTTTGTTTTTAATCTTTGACATTTTAAAAGACTTGTGTGTCTTTTTCCTTCACTAAGTTAGTAAAGTTTCCAGTCATTTCTTTAAATAAGTTCTCAATTTCTTGACTCTGTCTCTTCTTCTTGTGGAGCCCCTATAATTTTTGTGTTGTCACTTTTATGTTGTTCGAAAGGTTCCTTAGACTATCCTCATTTTTTTTAATCCTTTTTTTTTTTCTTTTTGTGTTTCTCATTGGGTGTGTTTTGCTACTTTTTCTTTCAACTTGCTGATTCGATCCTGTTTCATTCAACCTATTGTTGATTACTTCTACTATACTCTTCATTTCAGATATTCTACTCTTCATTTCTGACTGGTTCTTTTCCATGGCTTCTATGTCCTTTCTTGTGCTATAGAACATCTCACTAAGTTCTTTGAAGTTCACTCTAAGTTTCTTGAGCTTCCTTATAATCATTTTTTTTTTTTTTACTCTTTATCTGATAAATTGCATGCCACTATTTCATTTAGCTTTTTTTCTGGATATTTCTTTTGTTCTTTGTCTCCCCATTTTCACTGCCTCTTGTGTTTGTGTCTATGTATTAGAGACAAAAATTTTATGTCTCTCAATCTTGTTAGGGTGGCCTTGTATAGTAGTGTCCTGTGAGACCCAGTGTGCAATCTCCTTGACCACCTGAACTGGATGTTCAAGGAATGTCCTTTGTATGGGTTATGTGAGCCTTCCTGCTGTAATTGACTCTTGATTGCTATTGGCTCCTTTGTGTGTAGTGTTAACTCTCAGGTTGGTTGCATATAACAGATTACACCCCCCTTCCACACACATAGTGTGTGAATTACCATGCTGCTCTTGACCACATGAAGTGGGAATTTGCCTGCACAGTGTCTGGTGCCTGGTGAGATATTCCTTTAAATATATTGTTTGTGATGCTAGTGGATGCTGCTCTGATGTTGTCTAAAGCAGGTTACTGAGTGAGTCTATTTTGAAACCTCTGGGTAGGGACTCTGGTGCAGGTCAATTTAGATGCTTCTTGAGATTTGCCATAGGTATCCTTTGTGGAGCTACAAAGTGATGCAGTTTGTGGCTGTCTCTAATGGGCCTTAGCAAGCATGGGAAGGATCAAGCTGCACACAAGGCTTGCTTCCCTCAGCACTGAGTTTGGCAGCAGGTTAGCAATAGGCCCAAGGCACCATGATATCCATCTCTACCTTTCTCCACCTGCTTGCTGCCTGTTAGTCTCAGTCACTGAAGGAGCCTCTGGCAGTACTCGAGTTGCATGAGATAGGTTCCCATGGACTCACCAGGTAGGGATGAGTTGTGTTTACCAGACTGACACAGGGTCAAACTTGGTGACAGTTCTGGGTCTCAGGCCACTCAGCAAATGACCCAGGGTATACCAAGTCTAGCTGCTCCACACTCGATGCCCGTGGACCTTTGTGGTTAGCTGGGTTCTTCAGGAGTTGTTAGGGTGAGACCAGCAGCGTTTATCAGGTCCAAACAGCCCAAGACTTGGCCTTGTGAAGGGAAGTCTCTGCACCAGTCAGGTGTGTGAAGGAAAATTGTACATTGTCCCTAGAGTCATATACATCCCAGATTCTTCTGGAAGCTTATGCTCAGCAGGGTGGGGACTCTGAGATTCATGAGGGTGAGGCTAGTGAACCTCCCCTTAGGGGGAAGTTCTAGTTAGGCTTGGGGGAAAGGACAAAGGGTAGCTCCTGCCCAAAACATCACACTCAGTCTGTCTTGGATTTGGCCCAGACTTCATGGGCAGCCAGTGCCTAGCAGATCATGGCCACCAGCATTTGAGAGCTCAGAGTCTAGAGGGTAGATCTTGTGGATATCCTTGGAGGGATTGGCCCCAGTGCAGTTAATTGGGGGTGATTATTCATTGTCCTAAAACCATACAAATCAGTCACTGAGTCTGCCTGTATTTCTACACTCTGGCCCAGGCAACTGTCTCCTCAGCAGGATAGTGAGCTCCACAGGATGGGGAGACAAGAAGTCCAGAGGGTGAGATTATTGCATTCTCCCAGGTTGATGCTGTAAGCAGGGCAATGCTCCACCCAAGAAAGATGTCTTCTAAGCATGGTAGAGGGACTCAGCACAGGGATCCTGACAGCTGTCCTTTCAGCTCATTTCCCAGAGCCCCAAACTCCAGTCTCTTCTCACATAACTCTACTGTACTTCTCCCTCTCTTCGCCAGAACACAAATTAAGGGGATGCAAATGAGATTATGTGCATTGGCCCTTTAAGAGGATGCCAGCCAAAACTAGTTTGGCTCAGTGGATAAAGCATCAGCCTGTGGACTGAAAAGTCCCAGGTTCGGTTCCGGTCAAGGGCATGTAACTTGGTTGCAGGCACATCCCCAGTGGGGGGCATGCAGGAGGCAGCTGGTCGATGTTTCTCTGTCATCAATGATTCTAACTCTCTGTCCCTCTCTCTTCCTCTCTGTAAAAAAATAATAAAATATGTTTTAAAAATAAAAGAGGATGCCAGTGTTTGTCCAGATATTGTGTGTGCTTCTTCCTGGTGCTCTGCGATGGGGAGTCCAGTGTGAGGTTGAGACCCTTTGCTCTTCAGGGGGAACATTTGCAGCTGAAATATCCCATCGGAATCTCAGTTTTCCTCCCACCCACCATGGGAGCCTGGCTAGTTCTTTTCTCAACTCTACATTTTTACCAATCGTAATGCGACCTCTTTTATAAATCCTTGCTTATAGACTTCTCTTCACCTAGTGTTCAATTGGTTATTCAAGTTGATTATTTTATATTTGGTTGTAATTCCAGTTTGGTCCTGGGAGGATGTGAGTGTATCTTTCACCTACTTTTCCATTATCTTGGGGATCATTTTTCAAAAGTCCCTTCTTCTCCGTCCTCCTTCCCCTCCCCCTCTCTTCCTGTCCTCCTCCTCCTTCCCCTCTTCCTCCTTCTCCTCCTCATTTACTTCCTCCTTCTCCTCCTCATTTACTTCCTCCTTCCCCCTGTCTTCCAACTTTAACATATCATGTAATACTGGTTCAGTAATGAACTCCTTTCACTTTTTCTTGTCTGGGAAGTTCTTTATATGTCCTTCAGTTCTAAATGAAAAATTTGCTGGATAGGGTAATCTTGGTTGTAGATTATTGCTTTTTATCACTTTAAATATTTCTTGCCAATCCCTCTAGCCTGCAAAGTTTCTGTTGAAAAATCAGCTGGATGTCTAATTGGAGTTTCCTTGTAGTTAACTAACTGCTTTTCTCTTGCTGTTTTTAAGATGCTCTCTTTGTTTTTAATCTTTTCAGAAGTACAACTTTGCAGTTACAGAACAGTCATGGGCATGCAAAGTACAGTTTAGGGAATATAATCAATACTATCCTAACAACTCTATATGGTGTCAGATGGGTATGAGGTTACTCAGTAAGTAATACAATGTCTAATTACTGGATTATACACCTGAACTAATATAACTGTGTATGTCAACTATAATTTAAAAATAAAAAATAATTTTAAAAATTAATTAATTATAATGAACTTTTAAAAACAAACCAAAAATGCCCCTTCTGATAGCCTCATTTTTTACGTGGAAAATTTAATCCATTTACATTTACAGTAATTGGTGATCATGAACAACTTACAAATGTTATTTTTGTATTTGTTTTTTGTATATTATACCTTTTTGTTCCTTTTATACTCCTTTTTTTTTTTAAATCATTTCCTTTTCTATATATTTTCCAGGGTTTCCCCCCCCCCCCCCCAGGGG
>PVJN01002089.1:81783-94367 GCA_004026805.1 Lasiurus borealis | reverse complement strand
TGCCTTTACCTTTTCAATAGTATAGAAAGAAATGGGAGGGATACAAACAAACATACATACTATAGTACTGGCTTTTACATATACCTACACAGTTTTCCTAATGGAAGTTCTTTGTTTTATTTCACATGACTTTGAGTTACTGTCCGGTATTTTATTCAGTTGGTATATCTATTAGCAGCACACTTTCTCAGCTTTTCTGGCACATAGCTCCAAAAATCATTTCAGTTTTCAAAGTGAGAAGAGCAAAAAAGGACATTATATATTGTTTGTATATAGTATTTTTGTATACTACTCAAGATAAATTGGTAGTAAGTAAAATTAAATAGTTTAAAGTGTTAATTATAATCTCTAAATTATTCCCTAAGGGCAGGAAAAGTCCCTCCTGATAGTCTCATTTTTTAATCAGAAAATTTAACCCAATTACATTGAAAGTAATTGGTGATAATGAACAACTTATAGATGCTATTTTGGTATTTGTTTTTTTGGTAGAATCATTACGTTTTTTTTTAATATAATTTTTATTGATTTCAGGGAGGAAAGGAGAAAGAGAGAGAGAAACATCAATGATGAGAGAGAATCATTGATCGACTGCCTCCTGCATGCCCCCAGCTCAGGATCAAGCTCCCAACTTAGGCATGTGCCCTTGACTGGAATCGAACCTGGGACCCTTCAGTGCCTAGGCTGATGCTCTAGCCACTGAGCCAAACCAGCTAGGGCTCGTTAGACTTTTTTAAGCACAATATCATGACATTTGGGAATAATGGATAGAGCTGGTTATAGGTTATTGCTTTTTATCACATTCCAATTTGGAGGCATTTTTATTTTTTTCTTCTTGGCTGTTTGCTAAGGCTAGGACTTCCAGTTCTATGTTGAACAAAAATAATGAAAGTGGGCACCTGTGTCTTGGTCCTGTTCTTACTGTAAAAAAAGTATACTGTAAATAATTTTAGGTTTTGCCCACTGAGTATGATGTCGGCTATATGGCCTCTATTATGTTGAGATATGATCCCTCTATTTCAACTTTGCTGAGAATTTTTATCAAAAAGGATGTTGGATTTTGTTGAATGCTTTTTCTGCACCAATTAATATGATCATGTGATTTTTTATTGCAATTTCTTAATGTGATGTATCACATTTATTGATTTGCAAATATTGTATCAGCCTTGCATCCCCAGAATAAATCCCAACTGGTCCTGGTATATGATCTTTTTAATGTATTGCTGGATTCAATCTGCTGATATTTTGTTAAGTATGTTAGCAGTTATGTGCATCAGGGATATTGCCCTGTAATTCTCTTTCTTGGTAGCGTCTTACCTGTTTTTGCAATTAGGGTAATGCTGACCTCATAGAAAGAGCTTGGAAGTGTTCTTTCATCTTGAATTTTTTGGAATAGTTTGAGGAGTATATATTTTAGTTCTCCTTTGAATGTTGTGTGAAACTCCCCTTTGAAGCCAGCTGAACCAGGGCTTTTGTTTGCTGGAAGTTTTTATCACTATTTCAATTTCATCTGCAGTTATTGGCCTATTTAGGTTTTCTGATTCTTCTTAATTGAGTTTTGGAATACTGGATATTTCTAATAATATATCCATCTCATCCAGGCTTTCCAGTTTGTTGGAATATAGTCTTTCATAGTTTTTTTAAATATATATATTTTATTGATTTTTTACAGAGAGGAAGGGAGAGAGATAAAAAGTCAGAAACATCGATGAGAGAGAGACATCAATCAGCCGCCTCCTGCACGCTCCACAGTGGAGATGTGTCCACAAGCAAGGTACATGCCCCCAACCGGAATCGAACCTGGGACCTTTCAGTCCGTAGGCCGACACTTTATCCACTGAGCCAAACCGGTCTCGGCCATAGTATTTTTTAATGATCCTTTTTATTTCTGTGGTGTCAGTTATTATTTCTTTGCTTTCATTTCTGATTTTTTTAAATATTATCTCTTTGTTTCTTTCTATAAAATGTTTTCTCTCTTGATTAAGGTATTACATATGTGTTCTTAGCCTCCCATTGTCCCTCCCACCTTCCACTCATGCCCTCACTCCCTTGGTGTCTGTGTCCATTGGTTAAGCTTATATGCATGCATACAAGTCCTTTGGTTGATCTCTTCCCCATATCACCATCCTCCCCTACCTTCCCTCTGAAGTTTGATGGTCTGATCGATGCTTCTCTGTTTCTGAATCTGTTTTTGTTCATCAGCTTAGCTTGTTCATTATATTTCACAAATGAGTGAGATCATGTGGCATTTTTTTTCACTGACTAGCTTATTTCACTTAGCATAATGCTCTTCAGTTCCATCCATGCTGTTACAAATGGTAAGAATTCCTTCTCTTTCACCACAGCATAGTATTCCATTGTATAGATCAGTGATAGGGAAATTCATTAGTCAACAGAGCAAAATATCAACAGTACAACAATTGAAATTTATTTTGAGAGCCAAATTTTTTAAACTTAAACTATATAGGTAGGTACATTGTTATTAACTTAATTAAGGTACTCCTAATCTGGCCTTTGCTAAAAACTCAAGGGACCAAAGAGCCATGTGGATTGTGAGCCATAGTTTGCCGACCACTGGTGTAGATGCATCATAGTTTTACAACCCACTCATTTGCTGATGGGCACTTAGGCTGTTTCCAAATGTTAGCTATGGAAAATTGTGCTGCTAAGACATAGGGATGCATATATCCTTTCTGATTGGTGTTTTAAATTTCTGGGGATATATTCCTAGAAGTGGGATCACTGGGTCAAATGGGAGTTCCATTTTTAGTTTTTTTGAGGAAATTCCATACTGTTCTCCACTGTGGCTGCACCAGTCTGCATTAACACCAGCAGTGCACGAGGGTTCCTTTTTCTCTGCATCCTCACCAGCACTTGTCATTTGTTGATTTGTTGATGATAGCTATTCTTACAGGTGTGAGATGGTATTGCATTATTGTTTTGATTTATATATCTCGAATAATTAGTGACTTTGAAGATGTTTTCATATATCTCTTGGCCTTCTGTATGTCCTCTTTTGGAAAATATCTATTTAGGTCCGAGGCCCATATTTTGATTGGGATGTTTATTTTTCTTTTGTTAAGTTGTATGAGTTCCCTGTAAATGTTGAAGATTAAATCCTTATCAGTGACAACATTAATTATTATGTTATTAATAATAATATATAGGAAGAATATATATATTCTTGTTGTTCTGTTGATGGTTTCTTTTACTGTGCAGAAGCTTTTTATTTTGATGTAGTCCCATTTGTTTATTTTCTCTTTAGTTTCTATTGCCTTTGGAGCTGTATCGGTGAAGATATTGCTTCAGCATATGTCTGAGATTTTGCTGCCTGTGGATTCTTCTATTTTTATGGTTTCCATCTTATGTTTAAGTTCTTTATCTATTTTGAGTTTATTTTTGTGTATGGTTTCATTTTTTTTTTTGCATGCACTGTCCAGTTTTCCCAGCACCATTTATTAAAGAGACTGTCTTGACTCCATTGTATGTTCTTGCCTCCTTTGTCAAATATTAATTGAGCATAGTGGTTTGGTTCGATTTCCGGTTTGTCTACTCTGTTGCATTGGTCTATACGTAGGTTCTTATGTCAGTACCAGGCTATTTTAAGAACAGTGGCTTTGTAATACAGCTTGATATATGGTATTGAGATCCCTCCTACATTGTTCTTCTTTCTCAGGATTGCTGCAGCTATTGTGGGTCTTTTTTTATTTCAGATGAATTTTTGGAGAGTTTGCTTTAGGTCTGTGAAATATGCCATTGGTATTTTAATGAGAAGTGCATTAAATCTATAGATTGCTTTGGGTAGTATGGACATCTTAGTGATGATTCTACCAATCCATGAACACTACAAGTTTTTCCATCTGTTTATGTCTCCCTCTATCTCTTTTTTCAGTGTCCTGTAATTTTCCAAGTACAGGTCTTTTACCTCCTTAGTTAAGTTTATTCCTAGGTATCTTTTTTTTTTTTTTTTTTTTTTTTTTTGGTGCAATGGTAAATGGAGTTCTTTTTTTTAACCTCTCTTTCTGTAAGTTCACTATTGTTATATAAAAGTGCCATAGATTTCTAGAAATTAATTTTGTATCCTGCTACATTGCCAAATTCATTTATTAAGTCTAATGATTTTTGATGGAATCTTTAGGGTTTTCTATGTAGAATATCATGCTACCTGCGAATAATGACAGTTTTACATTTTCTTTTTCAGTTTGGATACCTTTTATTTCTTCTTCTTGTCTAATTGCTGTGGGTAGGACTTCTAGTACTATGTCAAACAGGCGTGGTGAGAGTGGACATCCTTATCTCATTCTTATTTTTAAGGGAAGTACTTTTAGATTTTTTCCATTGAGTATGATGTTGGCTGTAAGTTTGTGATGTGGGGCTTTTATTATGTTGATTGAAGTATGATCCTTCTATTCTCACTTTGCTAAGTGTTTTTTTTTATCAAGAATGGGTGTTGGATTTTGTCAAATGCTTTTTTTTGCATCAATTGATATGACTATGTGATTTTTATCTCTCAATTTGTTTATATGATGTATCAACTTTTTTGATTTGTGTATATTGTACCATCCTTTCATTCTTGGATAAATCCTACTTTGTCACAGTGGGTGATCTTTGTGATGTAATGCTGGATCCGATTTGCTAGAATTTTGTTGAGTATTTTGGTATCTATGTTCAGAGGAATATTGACCTACGGTTCTCTTTCATTGTGTTTTCTTTACCTAGTTTTGGTATTAGGGTAATGCTGGCTTCATAGAATGTGTTTGGAAGTGTTCCTTCCTCGTGGAATTTTTGGAAGAGTCTGAGGAAATAGGTTTTAGTTCTTCTTTGAATGTTTGGTAAAACTCCCCTGTGAAGCCATCTGGCCCTGGGCTTTTGTTTGCTGGAAGCTTTTTGATGACTGTTTCAATTTCTTCCATAGTTATTGGACTATTGAGATATTTAGATTCTTCCTGATTGAGTTTTGGAAGGTTGCATTTTTCTAGGAATATATCCATTTCCTCTAGGTTGTCTGGTGTTTTTGGAATAGAGTTGTTCATAGTATTTTTTAACAATCATTTGTATTTCTGTGGGGTCAGTTGTCATTTCGCCTCTTTCATTTCTGATTTTGTTTATTTGGGTCCTCTCTTTGATTCCAGGTGAACCTGGTTAGAGGTTCATCAATCTCGTTTATACTTTCAAAGAACCAGCTCTTGGTTTCATTGATTTTTTTTTTTTTGTCTCTACCTCATTTCTTTCTGCTCTGTTCTTTACTATCTCCTTCCTTCTGCTCATAAAGAGCTTTCTTTTGCTCTCTTTCTAAATCTTTAACTTTTAGTATTCGATTATTTATTTCCTTCTTTCCTTTCTTCCTTCTTCACTTCCTTCCTTCCTTTCTTTTCAAAGTAGGCTCATAAAGCTATGAACTTCCTTCTCAGGACTGTTTTCACTGTGTCCAATAGATATTTGGATTGTTGTGTTTTCATTGTCATTCATTTCCAGGATTTTTTATTTCTTCTTTAATATTTTTGATCTCCCAATCATTGTTTTTTTTATTTATCTATATCTATCTATCTATCTCTCTATCTATCTCCATTTATTATCTATCTTTATTATTGATTTTTTACTGAGAAGAAGAGAGAAGGATAGAGAGTTAGAAACATCAATGAGAGAGAAACATGGATGCACTGCCTGCCTCCTGCATACTTCCTAATGGGGATGTGCCTGCAATCACAGTACATGCCCTTGACCAGAATCAAACTTGGGACCTTTCATTCTGCAGGCTGACAGTTTATCCATTGAGCCAAACCGGTTAGGGCCAATCATTGTTTAATACCATGCTATTCAGCTTTCAAGTATTTGAATTTTTTTTTGTAGTTTCTTTCTAATATTATGCCATTGTGGTCTAAGAAGATGCTTAATATGATATCAATCATCTTGAATTTGGGGAGACTTTGTTGGTTACCCAAATGTAATCTATCTTTGAAAATGTCCCATAGGTACTTGAAAAGAACCTATATTCTGTGGCTTTGGCTGAAGTGTTCTGAAGATGTCAATTAAGTCCATTTGATCTAGTGAGTCATTTAGGAATACA
Organism: Lasiurus borealis; assembly: GCA_004026805.1. Classification (NCBI taxonomy): domain Eukaryota; kingdom Metazoa; phylum Chordata; class Mammalia; order Chiroptera; family Vespertilionidae; genus Lasiurus; species Lasiurus borealis. The sequence continues at coordinate 88,303 of PVJN01002089.1, read as the reverse complement.
GGTCCTTTGCTTATTTTTGTCTAGAGGATTTATCCAGTGATGTCAGGGAGTACTAAAGTCTCCTACCATGGTTGTATTGTTGTCCATCTCTCCCTTGATATCTTCCAGGTTTTATTATTATTATTATTATTATTATTATTATTATTATTATTATTTTTTTTATGTATTTGGTGCTCCTGCATTGTGTGCATATATGTTTACCAGGATTATATCCTCTTCTTGTATGACCACTTTGGTTTTTTTCTGTTTGTTTTGTTTTTTCTTCTTTTTTAAATTTAATAAATCTTTACTGTTCAGATTTTTACAATTGTTCCTCTCTTTTCCCCCATCGCTCCCCTTCACCCAGTTCCCACCCAACCCTCTGCCCTTACCTCCCATCTTTTTCCTCATCCATAGGTGTATGATTTTTTTGTCCAATCTCTTTCTGCATCCCCTTCCCCACTTTCCCTCTGAAAATTGTCAGTCCATTCCCTTTCTATGCCCTGATTCTATTATATTCAAGTTTATTCTGTTAATCAGATCTTTAATTCACTTGATATTTAGATTCACTTTTTAATAGTTATGTATTGGTTGTTTCTAATTTTTATCTTTACCTTTTTCTTAATCTTCCTCTTCTTATTAAGTACCTTTCAGCATTTCATATAATACTGGTTTGGTACTAATGAACTCTTTTAGTTTTTTCCTTATCTGTGAAGTTCTTTATCAAAACTTCAATTCTGAATCATAGCTTTGCTGGATAGTGTAATCTTAGTTTTAGGTGCTTGCTATTCATCACGTTGAATATTTCTTGCCACTCCCAACTGCCTGCATAGTTTCTGTTGAGAAATCTGCTGACAATCGTAAGAGTGCTCCCTTGTAGGTAATTAACTGTTTTTCTCTTGCTGCTTTTAATATTCTTTCTTTGTCTTTTGCTTTTGACGTTTTAATTATGATGTGTCTTGGTGTGGTCCTCTTTGTATTCCTTTTGTTTAGGGTTCTGTGTGCTCCCTGGACTTGTAAGTCTATTTCTTTCACCAGGTATGGGAAGTTTTCAGTCATTATTTCTTCAAATAGGTTTTCAGTATCTTGCTTTCTCTCTTCTTCTGGCACCTCCATAATTCGGATGTTGTTACACTTGAAATTGTCCCAGCGCTCCTTACACTATCTTCACATTTTTGGATTCTTTTTACTTTTCCAGTTGAGTGTTTTCTGCTTCTTTGTATTTCAAATCTTTGACTTGATTCTTGCATTCCTCTAGTCTGCTGTTAGATCTCTGTGTAATACTTTTTATTTTAGTCAGCATATGTTTAATTTCTATTTGGTCCTTTTTTATATCCTTGAGGGTATCACTAAATTTATTGACCTTTCCTAGGAAATTCTTGAAAAACCTTATAACTGTGGTTTTGAACTTTATATCCAGTCATTTGTTTTCCTCAATTTCTTTCATTTGTGATCATTTTCTTTGTCTCTGCATTTTTGCTGCTTCCCTGAGTAGATAGAGTAGCTTTGTGTGTGAGATGTCCTGTATGGCCCTGTGGCTCCATCTCCCTAGTTACCTGAGGTGGACACTCTTGGTGTCCCCCTTTGTGGATTGTGTGTACAGCCTTGTTGTAGTTAAGTCTTAATTGTTGTTGGTATCACTGGGAGGAATTGACCTCCAGGCCAATTGACAATTAAGATCAGCTGTGTCTAAAATGGGAGAACATCTGTGCTGGAGACAGCCTTATGAGACAAGACTTGCAAAATTACAAAAGCCTCTGTGCTGGGCTTGGATATGGTGGAGTCTCAGGCTCAGCCAGAAGCCTTGGCTTCCTGTAAACTCTGCTCAGTGTCCCTCAGTAATCCCTGCAGCCCTTTCTGCACACACTTGCACATGCGCCTCCTGATCTCTGCCTTTCGTGGCTCCCCTGAGTTTACATGTGCTCCAGGGTCCCGTATGAGTCTGCGTTCCCAGGGTCTCACCAGAAACTGGGGTTCAATGCCGTCAGAATGGAGTTCAGTGCAGTTCGGAGGTTCTGTCTTCCTCCAGCTAGAGAAAGCAAGTAGCACAATCAGCAGCAGTCAGTCCTCTTTTTGTGCACTCGCATGCACTCCTCCAGACCTCTGCCTTTTGTGGCTCCCCTGAGTTTCTGTGCACTCCTCCCTTTTTCCTGACAATCCAGACTTTCCCTGTATGATTCTTGCCCATAACAGGTTCAGTGCAGTTGGAACTGGGGTCCAGTACAGTTGGAACTGTGGTTCAATGCAGTTGGAACTGGGGTTCAGTGCAGTCGGGAGTTTCCGTCTCCCTCTTGCTAGAGGAAGCCAGCCAGGCACTCAGCCACCAGTCCTCTGTACCTCAGCTTTTTGCAGCTCCTCTGAGTCTCCATGAGCCCTCTCTTTCCTTCTAGTTTAGAATTTCCACTCAGCCAGCTTTCCTGTGGTTCTGGATGATGTCTGTTCTGTCTTTTAGCTGTAGTTTTGAAATTGTTGTTCAAGGCACCAGTTTATGTGTTCACCTATGCCACCATCTTGGTTTCTCTCACCCCTTTGGTATTAAGAAGTGGCTTCCTGCTGAAACCGGTTTGGCTCAGTGGATAGAGTGTCAGCCTGTGGACTGAGGGGTTCCAGGTTTGATTCCAGTCAAGGGCACATACCTTGATTAAGGGCACATACCTTGGTTGCGGGCACATCCCCAGTAGGAGGTGTGCAGGAGGCAGCTGATCAATATTTCTCTCTCATCTATGTTTCTAACTCTCTATCCTTCTCCCTTGCTTTCCGTAAAAAAAACAAACAAACAAACAAAAAAAAAACAGTAAAATATATTTACAAAAAATTAAATAAAAAGTGGCTTCCTTATCTCTTGTTATGACCTATTTTTTTTTAGATATAAGTATTCCTATCCCATTTTTTAATTTTCATTTCCATTTGCCTGAAAGACATTTTACTATCCCTTCACTTTCAGTCTGTGTGAGTTCCTTGTTCTGAAATGGGTCTCTTGTAGACAGCATATATTAGGGTCATGTTTTTTATCAATTCAGTTACTCGATGTCTTTTGATTAGGGCATTTAGTCCATTGATACTTAAAGTTATTATTGATCGGTACTTGTTTGTAGCCATTTTCTTTTAGTTTCTTTGTTTATTTTTTTTTTCCATTTCTTTTTTTTACACCAGTTCTTTTAGCATTTCTTGCATTGTTGGCTTGGTAGCAATAAACTCCCTTAGCCTTTTTTTTTTTTTTTTTGTCTGTAAAATTCCTTGTTTTCCCTTTAATTTTGAATGATAGTGTTGCTGGACAGAGTATTCTTAGATTCAGCCCCTTGTTTTGCATCACTTTTGGAATTGTATCCCATTCCTTTCTGGACTGATGTGTTTCTGTTGAGAAATCATTTGATAATCTATTGGGAGATCCCTTGTACATTACGTTCTGTCTGTCTTGCAGCCTTTAAGATTCTCTCTCTGTCCTGAATGTTTCCCATCATAATTATGATTTGTCTTGGTTTAGGTCTTTTTAGGTTTATCTTGTTTGTGACTCTTTGTGGTTGTGTCACTCTTTTCTTCCCCACATCAGGGAAGTTTTCTGACATTTCTTGAAATAGGTTTTCGAACCCTTATTCCTCTTCCTGTTGTTCTGGCATCTCTATTATTCATACGTTGGTTCAATTCATGTTGTCCCAAAGCTCCCTTAGGCTCTTCTCCTATCTTTTATTTATATTTTCCAATTGCAGTTCAGTTTGGGTGTGTTTTTCTTCCCCGTCTTTTAATTCACCATTTTGGTCCTTTGCTTCTCCTAGTCTACTGTTGAAAATTTCCATGGTATTTTTAAATTGCAACTGTGTCATTCTTTACTTCTTCTTGATTCTTACATAAGTTGTTGATTTTTTTCATTCAGGCAGTTTATGAATTGACCCGTATTCTGAATTCTTTTTCTGACATATTGCATGCCTCTGTTTCACTTAGCTGCTTTTCTGGCTATTTCTCCTTTTCTTTCCTTTGGATGTTTCTTTGTTCCCCCATTTTTGCTCTTACCAAAGAATCTAAATTTCAAGTTGTGTGGGGCTGCTCCTCAGATGAAGTGGCTCTTTGAGCGGTGGCTGCTACTTGGGCAGTGGCTGCTCCTTGGGTAGTCATGGAAGCAGCTGCTCCTCATTTAGCAGCAGCTCTGCTGCTCATAGCATTGGTGACTCATCTGGCTGGCGGGGGCAGGCTACTCTCACAGCTGCTGCTCCTTAGATAGGGTGGAATGCTTATGGGCTGCTGCTCCTTGGATTGGGGTGGGCTTCTCATGTGGCTGATGCTCCTTGAGCAGGGTCAGGCTGCTTTTGGATCTGCTGCTCCTTGGATGGGGTGGCTGCTTGTGTGGCTCTCTCTGTTTCTTGAGAAATCTGGCTAAAGGTTCAATCAATCTTTGTTATCTTGTCAAAGAACCAATTCTTGGTTTTGTTAATCTTTTTATAGTTTTTTTTTTTTTTTTTAGTTTCCATGTTATTTAAAGATGCTCTGATCATTATTATTTTCTTCCTTTTACTCCTCTGGGATTTTCTTAATGTTCTCTTTCTAATTCATGTAGTTGTAGGGTTAAACAGTTTATTATTAATTTTTCTTATTATTTGAGGTAGGTTGTAGTGCTGTGATCTTCCCTCTTAGGACTGCTTTTGTTATGTACCATCAATTTTGGATTGTTATGTGTTCATTTTCATTTGTTTTCAGGATGTCCTTTAGTTCTTCTTTGATATTTTTGGTAACCCATTGTTTAATAGCATGCCAGTTAGCCTCCATGTGTTTGAATATTTAGGGGTGTTTTTTAAATTATTGTTGTTTTTTTTTGTGCCATTGTGACCTGAGAAGTTTCTTGATATGATTTCAATATTCTTGAACTTGTAGATACTTGGTTTATGTCCTAACATGTGGTCTATCTTTGAAAATGACACAGGTGAACTTGAGAAGAATGCATATTCTGTAGCTTTGTGTTGAAATGTTGGAAATATCAAATGATTCCACCTAATCAGTGTGTCATTTAGGAACACTATTTCCTTGTTGATATTTTTGTCTAGAAGATCTATCCAGTGAAGTTTAGTGGAGTGTTAAAATCCCCTACTATGATTGCATTGCTGTCAATCTCTCCCTTGAAATTCTCTGTGTTTTTTTTGTTCGTTTGTTTGTTTATTTTTGATATTTGGTTGCTCCTATATTGAGTATATATATGTTTACCACAGTTATATTCTCTTGTACTGATCACTTTAGTATTATCAAGTGGCCTTCATTATCTCTTGTTATGATCTTAACCTTGAAATCTATTTTGTCATATATGAGTATTGCTACCCCAGCTATCTTTTCATTTTGTTTGCCTGGAATAATTTATTTCCATTCCTTCCCTTTCTGCCTGTATAATTCTTTTTTTTCTGATGTGCATCTCTTGTAGAAAGCATATATATGGGTCATGTTTTCTTATCCATTCAGCTACTCTATGTCTTTTGATTGGAGCATTTAAGCCACTTACATTTAAGGTTACTATTAACAGGTACTTATTCATTGCCATTTTTATTCTTTTACCTGTGCTTTTCTCTTTCTTTTTCTTATGAGAGTCCCTTTAGCATTTCTTGCATTGCTGCTTTACTTATAATACACTCTTCTAGCCATTTTTTTTTTGTCTGCAAAGCTCTTTATTCACCTTAGATGTTTTTTAATGACAATCTTGCTGATTCAGTCCCTGGTTTTTATTACCTTGTATATTTCATGCCATTTGGCCTGAAGTTTTTCTATTGAAAAGTTAGCTATCAGTCTTATGGGATATCCTTTGTAGGTAACTCTCTGTCTCTCTCTTACAGACTTGAAGATTCTTTCTTTATCTTTGACTTTTGCCATTTTAATTAATTTATGCTTAGGTGTGGGTCTTTTAGAGTTTATCTTGAGTGGTATTCTCTGTGTTTCTGGACTCAAGTGACTTTTCCTTCACCAGATTAGGGAAATTTTCTGTCATTACACCTTCATATCAGCTCCCTATTTCTTCCTCAGATTCTTCTCCTTCTGGCACCCTTGTTATGTGGCTGGTTTATTTTTCATGTTGTCCAAAGCTCCCATACACTCACTTCATGCTTTTTAGTTTCTTTCCATTTGCTGTTCTGAATGAATGTTTTTATCTACCTTGTCTTCTAAATCACTGATTTGATCCTCAGCTTCTTCTAGTCTACTGCTTAATCCTTCCAGAGTGTCAGAAGTGGCGCAGTTGGGAGGGTCTGTCTCCCGCCCAGTCGCAAAAGCCAGCAGCACAATTAGCAATCTGTCCTCAGTGTGGCGCCGGCGCCCTGTGTGTGCGCGTGCATGACCAACACCAGACCCTCCTATCTTTTGCGACTCCCCTACATTTCCATGCACTTCTCCCTTTTCACAGTCCAAACTCCCCCCGTATGAGTTTCAGCTGGATCTGGGGTTTAGTGTCGTAGGATAAGGGGTTCAATGCCGTTGGGAGTCTCCGTTTCCCTCCCGTCAGAGAAAGCCAGCCAGGTACTCGGGCACCCGCTCTCTCAGCGCGCGCGTCTCCGTACCTCAGCTTTTTGCAGTT